>VDFB02327415.1:0-125892 GCA_007258455.2 Sequoia sempervirens
TAATTACGGTTATCTATTGAAGGGTGCCCTTAAAACATTATGATATACCTTAGTGTATGTAAAATTATATATAAATCAAACATATATATAATTATAATTCTATATAAATTTTCACAGTTTATCCAAAATATCTCCTTTTAAATTCTTCTTAAAATTTTGATTGTATTTTATAGCAAAAATCTTTAAATACGGTCATATGGCCATCAAATTTAAGTTATCAGTTAAAAATAATATAAATAGTAATATCTATATTAATATTAAAAACAAGGTGTTCGACCGAACATTCTTAGAATGTTCGGTCGAACCCATTTAAATTCTTTTTTTTTTATTCCATGTTTTGGTGGTTTGGCCGAACATGGGTTCGATCGAACCCCTATTCGACCGAATGTTTCTAAGATGTTCGACCGAACACTTGTTCGGCCGAACTCCCTCTTTTTTCATCCTTGCTTCCTAAGGCACCAGAATTGCTGAAAATTTTGCACTTCAAAGCTCGATTTGAGAATGAAAATGGAGGAGATCTCAAAAACCCAACTAGTATCGGGTTCCCCTCAAATATCCAACGAATATAATTTTAGTATGTTTTGATTATATTATCTATCCAGATTATTCTGAAGAAGTCCTTGATCCAACAAAAAAAAAAAATTCGATACATACAATAAAAGTTATGCGTTATACGGTTGTGTTATGTCTGAATTGTAATTGATTTGACTTTGAAAATTGATTAAAGAAAAAATATTCAATATAAAACTATCTAACCAAGTGGAAGCACTAGATATCGGAGTTACAAATCTAAATTTGAAAGAATTAGAATTTTATCTTTCAAGGAAAAAGTTATGCGTTATTTGAAGTACTTTTTAAAATGTTGTTTTTTGCAATCTGATTCCAAAAAAATTGAAAAAAATATTTTTAGAATCTACAGACAAAATATGACAAGACTCTAGTTTGCATCATCTTCAAATTCCTTACGGTTTAATCGCTATAGGTGCCCGAATGTGGAGATTGTGTTTAATAAAAAATATCAGTGTCCAGTTTGGCCAAAAATTGTAAACCACTATTGTGGGATCACCCCTAGTGACTAAATTAAAAAGTTCACATTTTTCTTAAATTCCTTTAAATCATATTTTTAGAATCTACAGACAAAATATGACAAGACTCTAGTTTGCATCATCTTCAAATTCCTTACGGTTTAATCGCTATAGGTGCCCGAATGTGGAGATTGTGTTTAATAAAAAATATCAGTGTCCAGTTTGGCCAAAAATTGTAAACCACTATTGTGGGATCACCCCTAGTGACTAAATTAAAAAGTTCACATTTTTCTTAAATTCCTTTAAATCATCTATTCCTTGATTGTATTTTTATGTTTGCCATGGAATTGTTAAGTTCTCCAATTTCATTTGTTCAACTCCACTTATATGAGCTAGATTGAATATATATGCATGCAATCTACAAAACCTAGTTTATGTTCCAATTTTTCATTTAAATTTATGCTCCATGGAATTCATAAGTTCAAGAATCTCTCGTTTCATTTGAACATTCAACTCCACAAGTATATAGTGCATCATTTTCCATTTACAAAACATCTCTAGTACAACTTTAAAAATTCATTTTGCCTAGGGTCACAAGGATGATTTAAGGAATTTCTAGGAAAAATGAATTTTTAAAGTTGTAAGTTAGATGTTTTGTTGGGATCATATGGTTTTAGAAGGTTTTAAAAGGTCTTTTCTAGCAGGTTCTTAAATGTGAAAGTGTTGGTATATGCTCTTTATTAGTGTAATCTTTTTATAGTTTTTCTTATTGGGTTCCTAAACTATATGATTACTTTATTGTAATTTTGTGACAAATCAAGGATCTAGTTGATTTGGTGTTTGAGTGGTGAATAATCTACATGTGTTGTCTCTAGTTTTCTTTGTTTTTTATGTTACTAATGTGACATTCAATATTTTTAATGATCATCCATTTTCATATCCTAATCATCACATCCTAATTATTATTTTCATCCTAAGCATCCCCCCTCATCCTAATCATCTTTAATCACCTTATCCTAATAACCCATAACCATAATCATCCTAATCATCCCTTCCTAATCATTCATTATCATTCTAATAATCACCATTCCAATCCTAATCATTCATAACCATTCTAATCCTAATCACCCCATCTTAATCATTCATAATCATCCTTATTTTCACCCTAATCCTAATTATCTTCCATAATCATTCTAATTATCCACCTTATATTAATCATACCCAATAATTTAATCCATATCATTTATCCTAAATATTCCATCTTAATCGTCCATCATCATCCTTAATCCTCATCCTTCACCATCATCTTAATCTAATCACATTATCAACCTAATCCCATCCTAATCTAATGCATCTATCCTCATCCAAAATCTAATCATTTATTATCCATCTATCCATCTAAACCATACATCCAATCTCCATCCTTAATAAAAAATCATCACTTGAACATCAAAATTTGGTTAATTCTCAATCTCGTTCATACATCATATCCTTTCATCATCACCCAAATCTTTCATCTAGGGAAATTATCCTTAATCCACTATCATCCATTTCAAATCCAATCTCCCAATCAAAAATCAATACCTTAATTTGATTTCATCTTTAATCCAAACTTTCTTAAGAACATTAGCCTATCTTAAGTATAGTTATCAAATCCAATCAACTCTTTCTTAGGAACATTAGCGTATCCTAAGTATAGAGAATCAACCTTAATCAAATCAAATCATTTTGAGGTCTTGAAAATTGATCCCAATCCTAATCCCATCCTCCATATTCATCCTCATAATTTATTCTTCTAATCACCCACCTTGTCCTAATCATTGGGTATATTATCCAAGATCTATAGGAATTGTAAAATTTATTTTCTTTCATTTAGAGTAGCAACCATGATTTTCTATAACCTTTGGTATGTAACTTACATGTATCATTTTGTGAATGTTAGATTGTATGGGTTCTCTTGGATTGGTCTCTATTGTTCACCTTGGTGCATTGGAATATTAATTGTAGTGAATCATATGATGGCGTTTGGGGTGATTGAGATAGCTATATTTTGGCATCAATAGTTGTTCACCATGTATAGATTGATACCACATGTAATGGGATCTTTTGTAATTATACATGGATTGATCACTTTTTAATATATAGTTGTCATGGGAAGATCTAGATACTTATATTATGTGCATAGTGAGAGATTTTATCAATTTCCAATTGAATAAATGTTCCATGGAATTCTTAAGTTCAAGAATAGAAATTTGATTTTATTTACATTCAACTCCACTTATAGCTCATCATCTAGATCACTTTATTTGCATGCACAATAAAATTCATGTGTATTAGATTATATGGAATTCTTTAATTCACTTGAATATATTTGATTTCATTTACATTCAATTGGACACAAGTATAACTCATCATCTAGTTTGAATTCTTTGCATGCACATTCAAATTCATGTGTATTAGATTATATAGAATTCTTAAGTTCATATAGCATGATATATGCACAATTTACATTTAACCTAGAGTGACTTTAAAAATGAACATTTAGAGCTAAGAATTCAGGTTATTATCTATTTCCAATTGCATTTTTATGTTCCACTTAAATAAAGAATTAATCTCTTAGTCCAATTGACCTAGAACTTACATATTTGCATTCATTTTTTTCTATTTCTTGACCTATTTATTTAGACAAATTCATTTCTATTTAAAATTAATTGTACATCCATATTTTTAAATTTACAAATAGAAACCATTAGATAGTCCAACATTTTGGTTTCACGATGTAAATAATGTACAAGAAGTGTGAACAAACTATAAAAAATTTAAATAAAGGTACAAACTTGCTAAATAAATAAAACTATAACAATGCATGATGTAAATAGATGTAACAAGTGATCAAACCATAATAATGTGTATAACAAACCTATTCAAACCATAAAACATAAATGTACATGAATGTGATGAAAATCATAAAAAATGTATACCATAAAACATAAATGCATGTAATGTGATACATCAATCATAAAAAGTGTCTCCAACATAATAATTTGATCTCAAACCATAATACTATAAAACATCTCAAAGAGAGGGATATCTAGTATGAATAGAATCATCAGATCTCTAGCCCGATCTGTCCCTTGATCTCTCCCTCAATCAATGGACTGATCCCTCTCTTGATCCAAGATGTGTGGATCCATGTCCTGATCTAAGCTCTCCTTATCTATGTCCTGATCCTCATCCCAATCCCTACACAAGTTCAAGTACACACATGTTTAAATTTAATTTTTAATACATGTATATATATGTGTACATATATGTAAAATTATCTATTTAAATTACTATGTACAAGTTCAATGTGTTCAAACTTACATCAAGTAATTAATTTTTTTATTATTTAAATGTACCTCAGCTATATACTACACGAGATCGCCATCATGCGCCAAATTTCCAAACTCTGACAAATCACCATACTACTAAAAATTTTCAAGTACACAATTTCAATCAGGAGTTAAACAATTAGACTTTAAAATACATTACATGTATACATACATAATTTTTTAGAACACAATTATATATATATAAATTATTCAAGTACCTATCATGCGTGATCGATGGCTCTACCAATGTCACTAAGATCACAAGAATGTAAAGACGCCATAGGGGGATTTGTAGCATGTATAGTATTAGTGCCAAAAAGAAGCTGACTATATGTGCCATGGACAAGATCATGTGCTAGAGTAACCTTAGTGTGATCTGTAACATCCTGATCACCTAGACAAGCTAAAGGATCGACAGAAACATGATGTGCATGGGATCCTGTAGGTTGCTATGGAATATCCTCTGAAGTTGCCACCCCGTGGCTCGTATGTGTACCAGAATATCATTGTCTAATAAATCCCTGTACATGGTCAAGAGGGATCCCATGGTCCTCACTGATGACCTGATATGTTGCTAGTAAATCCAAAACTGAGACTCTACACATTTTACGTAGAGTTGTGTGGGTCATATGCTCAACATCTAAAGGAGTAGGTAGATCAGCACGAATAAATGGATCATAAAATGCAAATGTAGCCTCAGTGGGAGGAAGGTTGATCCACGAGCATAATAAGTATCTACCAACTTGATTATATGACATATGATCGATCTGTGTCATAATAGAGGCAATGCTATCAAAAATATTGGATCAAGTGGAGCATGTTGCTGACTCCCTTGATGTTGCCAATTCCAAACATTTTGGTAAAACCAAAAGGTTTGGGCCAACTAATTCCCTCTTGTTCACAGGGGATGGAAAATCTGGACATCTAAATTGTTGTTTGTCAGAAAATAGCCTTTACCTTGGCTAGCATGCTCAGGATAAGATGTGTAGTCCACATCTATCTGTAAATGAAATTTTGCATATAATTGTTTGATAAAATATTGTGCCAGCTCATCATTGTGAGGCCATTTATGATACACTGCCAACCATCTAGGGTATATGAATGGCACAACAAGAGGATATACACACCTCGTAACCACATATCCTCTAATTCTTATTTTTCCTCTATAATGAGGGAACATGGTAAACACATTTTCTTGTGAAACTAATTTGCCAACATCTCTCCATTTTGTTGTGCCAGTAACACTCCTGGCAAGAGACAAATAAAAATGCTCAATGCTAATATCATCATAAGGATTGAATGATTGAATTGTATTGATCATTTGATAAATCTCATCTCTAATTGTGACTAATCTATCTCGATTAGCCAAATTGGGGGAGTTGTGAATTGTTTGCTCTAAACATCTTAGAGCATTTTCTAATCTAGCAATGCTATCCTGATATAAATTTGTTCTAGCTTGAGCATCTTGCTAAAAACAAGGGGAATGGTGAGATCCCTTATCGGCCATGATATATATATATGTGTGTGTGTGTGTGTGTGTGTGTGTGTGTGTGTGTGTATGTAAATATAGAGATTTTCATATCATTAAAACAAAATATACATGATGTTAAACAAATTTAAATCAAATTTCAAAACTAAAACATATATATATTTAAATTACAAAATTTTCAAGTTTCAAAACTAAAACATTTTTAACTTTATATCCAATGAGATAGTTCAAGTTATATCTATCTCTATGTTCAATAGTTCACATAACATGTATATATAGATAACATCAGAAATTTGATGTAACTCCAAAGAGACTTGATACATTTGTACATATATATATTTATATTTGTGCATGTATATGTGTACATGTGTTTGTATATATACATGTATGTACATACATGTGGGTGTGTATGTGTATGTATGTACATATATGTGTATGTGTGTACATATATGTATATATGTGTATGTGTGCATATATGTGTATGTGTGTATGTATGTATGTATATATACATACATGTACACATGTACATGACATATGTATATACATTTATGTATGCATAAATTTATATATATGTACATGTGTACATATACATACATACATACACATGTATACATATACATACATGCACACATACACATATATGCATACATACATACACACATGTGCATGTATACATACATACACACATACACATACATGTATATATGCATACATACATGCATACACACATACATATGTATATACATACATACATACATACATGTACACACATACACACATGTATGTGCATATATGTACATACATACATATACATAGATGTACACATATGTATACATACATGTACACATGGTGAACTGGAAATTTGGGGTTTTCAATTTTGGGTTTATAGAAATGTAAATTTAGGCAAAATGTATGTATGTACATAAATGTACATACACATATGTATACATACATGTACACATGCATTTACATATATGTACACATACATGTATACACTCAAGTACATATGTATGTATACACAGACATGTACATACATATATGTACATGTATGTATACACATACATGTACATACATATATGTACATGTATGTACACACATACACACATATAAGCTTTTCAAAAGATCAATATAGGGGACTGTGAAAAGTGACAGTGACACTTAGTATATTATGCCAAATGAGTGTATAGTCTTGAGAGGCAACATGCAAGAGAAGATATGCTTCTTTTGATAAAGGATGAATTATGCATGACAATGTTAATATTGAGGGGCATATTTCAGTTTTTAAATGTTGTAGAGATATGCATGACATATGGGCAGATTTCGGTTTTTAAATGTTGTAATGAAATGCATGACATATGGAGAAGACAGACATGCATTTTGAAAACATGAGTTAGCAGGAAAAAATATCTAGCATTAGGATTATTTTAACAATCGCCTACATTAAGTTAAAAGTGATAAGCTCCTTGTTCTAAACACAATTATAGTCCCAAGAGGATAATGAACAATGTCGTGAAAATAATGCATTTAAAACCCTAGGATGTTTCACTTACATGTATGATGTTGTTGAAACCTTTAGTAGTTACCTTAGATCATGGAAAGTTCTAGAGTAACCGACTTGGAACACATCTAGAAAATGTTTTCCACATTTATTTAATCCAAATCCATTGTCCACTAGTAGCATTATGACATTGTCTTGAAGTATTGGTTGTAATAGTGAAGCTTTAAAGATCTTAGGAGTAAGAGTATATGAAATAATTGTGCACTCTAAAATCTCATTTAAGGAGTTCTTATAATTTTTTGAGGAACTTACCAAAAACAAAAGGTGTATTTTGGTGGGGGTATTATGAGATAAATAATGTAGATATCATACATCATGTTTGTATGAATAGAGGCACATAATGAACCAGTTGTATAAATAAGACATGAAAAGTGTGAATAAAACTAGGCTTGGTATGATATGTTTAAAGTATGGAGAAGTATAATCCATTTGGAATGTATATAGAGTATCACACATTTGAAACATTTCATGAGATGCACTTTCACCTAATGATGTGTCATCTATATCAATATGAGGTGTAAGTATATCATGTGCATCCTTCACAATAAATGTAGCATGGAGTGGATTATGTGAAGGAAAAATGATTAGAGTTAGAATACAATCAGAATCAAACACACTGCTACTAGTCTCCATGGAGGAAGTATATAGCATATGATAATCCCAAAAGAGTGAAGTAAGAGTATTTGATAGATAAGGGAAAGTGATGAACACATCCCTAAATGAAGAAAAGAACAAATGTGATACAATGTTTTCATATATAATATGATGAGAATTTTGTCAAGAGTGGAAAATGAGAGATAGAAAGGAGCAAACCCATAAGGTTTCATGTAAGTTAAATTCTTGATGGTGAGAAAGTCACAATGGCCAAGCATCCCATCATTCATGAGTAGAGATGCAACATATGTGAATGGTGAGGTTTCAATATGATCTTATGCTTGAGGGTAGAGGTATTAATTACAGGAAAACACTGTAACAATGCTTAGTCTTGAATGCCAGTGAAGGATAAAAGACAATGCAACAGTCAATATTGAATGTCATTTGGTGAATCTCTTTGGTATAAAAACCCTACTATCAATAGACCAAGATATATGCTCAAATAAGATGAAGATCAATCTAGTTAAAGAAAACAGGGTTTCATGTCTCAATGTTTAATCAAATGCACTTTGTCATTCTTCAAGGAGGAAATAGGTTTACTTGATGACAATTTTTATTAGCAACCCATTGAGATGATGTTGTCTTTGGCCTCATGGAGGTGCAAAGGATTGATGAAATAGTTACCCAAATAAAAAATGGATGCAGTATTTTTACTTAAAGATTCTTCGAAGTAAATAAATAATCATGATCTTAAAATTTATGTGTATGTGTGTATGTATGTATGTATGCATGTTCTTTCATTTTAGGGTTCTATATCTAGGGTTTTTATAGGCACACAACAGTGGTTATATGGGTTAATTTTAGGTGGGTTTTTTTTATGTGCATGTAAATGTATGTATGTATATGTATATAAAGCCCATTTATTTCCATTTCTATAAACCCAACTGAAACCCCAAATTTATATTTCTATAAACCCAAAACTGAAACCCCAAAATTTAAAACTCCAAATTTCCATTTCTATAAATCGGAAATTGAAGACCGCAAATTTCTAATTCACCATTGAAGGCTTTTTTACACAGTTTAACACATTTAAAATATTAAATCTAAAAACACATTCCATTGTACAACTTCATAGAAATGGTTTTAATCACCTATGCCATTCACCTACTCTACTAAGAAACAAAATAAACAAAACCATTGCCATCTATTATTCCACACAAAAAATCACACAAAACTACAATTCATTTCTTTCATGGAAATCACTGAAACCAATATCGCTACAACATTCAGCCAATTAAACACCAACAACACCTCCTTCGAGTTTAAAAAATTCACCCACGCACAAACTCCAACGCATTACTTGCTAACAACATAGGTCAAAAACTCATAGAAGAGAAGGAGAAATGAATTGAGAACCTAGGTATTATTACTATTTATCAACTCTTGTTGATCTCCTCTTCAGCCGACAACCTCTCGCTTAGAAATGGTTTCACCCGAGCATGCAAAATGGCCGGGTCCTATTTTTTTTATTATGCACATTTTTGGTCAATACCTTTTCAGTCGAGTGGCTTTCGGTCGAAACCATTCTGGTTAGAATGGTACTGCCATGTCGGCACCATGTCACTGTTGTGTGGCTTTGGCCGAAAATAGTTCACTCAGAACTATTTATTTGGTCGAAAGTGTGACACACTATTGTGCTTTTACCTAAAACAACAAAAAGAGGAAAATACCCTCCCAAAAGAGAGAAGAAGAGACTATGTAGCCCCCTCAAAGTATAATCTCATACAATGATGATAGATGCCCAATAATGAATACTAAAGATGATTCAATCTTGTTAAAAAACATTCCTCCCATTAGGAAGAAACCAAACCAATAATTTATGTAGGATGTCTTCTTATTCCTGAAAGGAACATGAAGGAGGAAAGATCAAGATATGTGATGTCTCTAAATTCTACCCAAGTTTCCCCATGTTGATTCCAAAAACTACTATAATCAAGTTAAGTGTTATAGGCCACATTGATGAAGATGACAATCCAAAAGAGACAAATGTAGTGGTGAATATGACAATCCAAAAGAGATTAATGTAGAACATGATCCAAATATTAAAATTACTCCTCCAAATGATACTCATGAGTCTCTAAACTAATGAAAAAAACTATGATATATGATGAGGCAGAGAAGGAATAATAGGATCTAAAGGTTCACCCACAACATCTAAAGAAGATGATGCAACTCCATAACATCTTAAGAAGATGATGCGACTCCATAGGAGCTAACATCAAAAAAAATATGAATATCCTTAATAATTTCCTCTAAGTTTGCAATATAGGACTCATAAAATAGACTTGCAATGTCTATCAAGTACTTGTCCCAAGTAGCCATATCTAGAATGTATCAACATTAGTCTTGTTAGAAGCAATGATATATGGATATGAGATGTGAATGTATGTCATTTGACTATATCACTCATCTCAGAGTGATCTACCCATAAAAGATGCTTGAGTGTGAATATTTGATATATTTGTTAAAATGCTAGATTTTTAGTCTTTAGCCTCGAGATGTTGATTCATAGATGAAGAATATAGAAAATTGATGTCATTGGCAATGCAAATCTATCTTAATTGATGAAGCTCATAAATAATTTTTAAACCATAAAATTCATTTAGTAGGAATTCATCTATTGTATGCATTTTCTTCCCATAGTAATCACATTTAATTTTTCATGGATCAACATACATGATTAAAACCAACAAAATACAAGATAACCCCCCCAAATTACTCAATCAAGAATCCCCCCAACACTATATGATATTGGAACTTTATACTTAGTGCAATTAGAGATGTCACTTGTTAAAAATAGTGAAGTGACCTTGATCTTTGTACATGCCAATTCCAAATTTGGCTATTAATTCAAGTGTGGTTTTCTAATAGAATGAGACCAATCTAATTGCATCACTGTAAATCACACAATAAATTATGCACTTTAAAAATAGATAAAATAATATTACCATATGAGCTTGAATGGAGCCCTAAAAATTTCCAAAATGAGAACTGCTCAGCAACACCTATGATAATTTAAAATTTATAAAAAAATAAAATACCAAAGCAAAAAACCATTTGCATCACTACAAAACTCATGAAATTTTATCCCAAATAAAAAAAAATCTTAAAAAAAGAGTCTATATGATTGAGAATAGAACTTCTAAAGTTGGAATTTCAAATCCAAAACATAGACAAGGAGGGGGTTGGTTGGGAGAGCTTAACTTGTTGATGTCATATTAACAGATCTTGCTAATGTAAGAAAAGGCTATCAATGACACATGTTTGTTCCCTACTAGAATATTCCCCTAGCCATGAAACTATTGTCCTTTTTTTGAGAATCACCCTTAGAACCTAAAAATAACATGTGATTAGTTTGAAAAAACTCTTCTTTTATGTAAAATTGCTTTCAAGTGGATATGGTGGTTTTACACTTCAATAGAGCTATTTATGGTGAAAATGTTAGTATATTTGTTAGAATATTCTAGCATTTGGTTGACTTGTTGACGATGGGAGGTAGGATTGTGATGGGGGAATGCATGATCACATGTTTATCATGTGGCGATCATAGATGGCCACATACTTTTGCAGCCAACACCCTATTGAATCTACATAATTATGACACTAGTGGCCATACGACTATATGTATAATTGTATAAAAGTTTCTAAATTTGAAATTTTGATAGTTGATCCTTAGGTTCTTGGGCCTTCTAAACGCTATGGAAAGGATAGATTTGACCCAAAATGCTCCAAATTGTAGCCACCTTCTAGATCTAACAACTAACTCCCAAATTCAAACCCTTATAGATCTAGCCTCACATGTCCATTTGAACAAATCAAAAGGCTAAATTGACTTTCTTGAACACCTTGAACTCAATGGTTCACTCTAATTTGCATCAACATGCTCTAAAATGAACCTACAATACAAAGCCACAAAGAGGAACCCCCAAAATCTAGTATTTGTATCAAAATTTTCTAATTCTCTATATCATCATTTTATGCAAGAGAAAGGAATACTCAAATTTTTAAGGTCAGCCAAGATTTGCAACCTAGATCCAAAGAAATAGCAAAAGATATCTAATATGAGAGGACATATTGAGATGGATTGAGAATGAAAATAGAACCCCTTAGTTATATAGACCAAGGAAATGCATAGGATTACATAAAATTGAGATGTGTCTTAATCTTATCACTTGATACATAAAGTGATAAGTATCATATGTATACTTTAAGTAAACTTAATTATCTAGTGTGAATATGTCCTAGGTGATGAACCAATTAGGTAAAATACCTCGTTCACACCAACAACATCTATTTTCTCAATATCACACAATACTATAAGTGATAAAATAAATCAAATAGATGTCAACTAATTAATTGAAGAGAAAATATCACTGTAGACATGCAAAATTTACATTATGCATTCGATCGGATTCGGTCAAATTAGATGTCGCATTAGGACCATTCATCAATTAATCAAGTGCATTTTCATCCATTCATTAAATAATCTCAAGGTCATTTAATAAACATTATCATTCAACCTTCATCTTGCATCATCCACTTAATTAAATAAATCAAAAAGCCATTTAAATCAAATCCTAAATCATATTCCATCATTTTCTAATTCAAATAAATCAATTATCAAAGTCTTGAAAGTCAAATCATCTAATCAGCATTAAATCAGCATAACCATCATCTAATCCTGATCTAATGCTAATCCCATCCCACTTGCATTATCTAGATCTAGCCACTTGCACAATAAATCAATTTTATTGATTTATTAAAACCTCATTTTCCCTCAACATGACAAGTCAAACATGGCATTTATTGCTCTTTTTCTTGTCCCCCTCTCAAAATTTATTGCAAATTTGAATTCAAAATTTCCCCCTCTTGGGCACTCTTCCCAAATCTTGCACATCCATTGACCACTCACCATTTGACAAGTGTCCTTCTTTCATTGGTCCAATCTTAGTCCCACATTGGTCCCTTTTCAACACTTAGCATTTGAAAATCTTTAAATACAGGCTTCATCCTCAAGCAAATCCTTCACAATCATCCACAAAAATCTGATACAAGGTTAATCTCTTCATTTGAGAATTGATCTTGTCCACACCATCTTCATCATTTGCAACATTTATCTTATCTAAAGGGATTGGGAAAGGGTCACTAGCACATGTGACACCAATCCAACATGGAATAAGTGTTTATCTTGCTTTTAAAATGTCTTCTTGATGCTGTTTTTGTTACTTGTGGCATTTCTTTAGCATAGATATTCTATTTCATGGAGGTATTTGCATATTTGTGTGTTTAGACTAACCCTTCTAATGAGTTTTTGAGGTTGATCTTACATTGCAGATTTTGGGTACTTCAATCACCATAATCAATTTTCTCAACTTGGGAATAACCCTTCACAACCAATCTTGCCTTGTACTTCTCGATATTGCTATTTGAACCAATTTTATTTTTGAACACCCATTTTCATCCAATATGTTTATGTCCATAAGGTAAAGGTACAAGAACCCATATGTTATTTTTATTTAATGCTCCATATTTCCTTCCATACCCTCATTCCAATAATTTACATTATTCATACCCATGGCCTCCTTTATAGTCCTAGGCTCATTAGTGTTAGTAATCAAAGAAAAATATATATTTCTAATAAAGGGGAGTATACCTTTCTGGTTGTTATCTATGTCAATTCGACCTCCTCAAGAGCTAAGGTGGAGTTTCTAAATCCTTACAATATTATTTTAACTATTTGAAGTAGATGCCACACAACCAAAAACTCTAAGTGTAGAAACTAGAAATGTCCTAGGCCTACGACTTCTAAATTCTCCATCATTTACCCTTTTGTCTATGATAATTAAATAATTTTTAATTATTTAATTATTTTCTAAAGTCATGAGTCTTCTATTAATTAAATAATTTTAATTATTTAATTAATTCATTTATATCTTTATTCCTCTTAATTAATTAAATAATTTTTATTTATTTAATTATGTCACTAATTAAGTCTTTATCTTTGTCAATCCTTATCTATCCATGTCTCAATTAACCTTCACCCTTGATTAAAATATTTATAATTTAATCTTGACCATTAATCCTTATCATTTGCCCTAACCCTAGTCCATACTACATATTTCATTCTTGGCCATTGATCATTGACTTTTAATATACGCCCTTCATTTAAAATTGTATTTCCTATAAAAGACCTTGTCATTGTCATTTGTCACTAACCTTTTGTTATCTAGTCTATTGCATCTCAAGCTATCTATAGTCATTTTTTATATCAAGTCTACTATCAAGTCAAGTGCATCCATAGTCAATTATAATCTTCAATATTTTGCTTAGTCATTGTCATAGGCCTATTTGCATACTCAAAAATATGAGGGCAATTATTTAAATCAATAAAAATGGAGAAGTGCAATTAAGGTGAATCAATGATGGCATGAAGAGTTGGTAATATTGTTTTATATTTTATGTCTTTATGCTTATTTGTGCTTCATTATTTATTAGGGTTTGATTTATATGCTTTGAATAACGCCCGCCATGAAACCCTAGAGGACAACGCACCAACCACACCAAAAAAATGATTTTTTTTTAAAGTGCAACATTCACATGATTTCAATTGAAACATAAACTTAAACTCTAACCTAAGTCCTCTAAGGTGTGTGACTACGCTACTAGTTTTCCCATTAACTAAACTAGCAAGAACTCTAAATCACTACATTAAACCAATTCGGGAAACAATATGAAATAACATTTAAATTAACAATAGTTATGAAATAACCATTTCATGTATTCAATAGAGATCATTCAGAATCAATCCATTTAACTAACATATACAATAGCATCTTTTACATTGTCCATTACATAAGAGAGTTCAACATTTATTTACATCATTACATCGTTAAATTTGAACAACAATTTCTCCTCGTATACATGAGAGGGAGGTACATCAAGAGTATATACATGGTACAATAGAAGTACATGAAATAATAATCCACATGACAGGAATGAGTGTTGAAATCTTCAAATCCAAGAGAAGTCACTGCAAACACGTACATGAAGAGAGGGAACCCAATGGAGTACAAGGCACGTTCCACCCAACCATGTGGAACCCTAAGGTCCACCCCCCGTGGTAGGAGATAGCACCTAGTCCCACAATAACAACAAGATGACCACAACTTACACAACAAGGCTAACAAAGAACAATTATCATTAGAAAAACAATATATCACAAGGAACATACATTACTTCCAGAGGACATCACATACTAAGGGAGAGGATACACAAGGGAATGCTAGTCTATCAAGAAGGGAGTTTCATCACATGGTCCTGACATGGGTTACCTTAGTAGTCTATCACCAACCACCAACCCCCATTTATGGTTACCCTGGCAGTCTCCTACTAGCTGTCGGCCCCATAGGGTGACACATGCGAAACCAATCTTCCTTTCGTAAGGACAAGGAAGATGATCTTTCCAACCAGGCCTTCTCAACCCATCCTTAGTCTAAACAAGCACTATAGGCATGGGTGAGGCATTCCTTATCTTTGTTAATGTTTAAACTACCCAACCCCTTAGTTCATTTTAGGTTCACTTAATTACGAAACTCCTACATGGGTTACCCTGGTGTCACTTTATGCGTTGGCCCCCATTGAGAGCCACTCCCCCTACTATAGCTAGGTAACCAATAAAACCAACAGGGTAAGCCACCACATACATAGAACAAAAGCCACAAAAGGATATACTCTGAGCAAGGCATGTCCAACTCACTCCCAAACACAACTAAAATAACAAGTAAAGAGTGCATGGCTAAACCCACAACAATACATCGCAAGCACCATATTACTCACTTCAAGGATCAAACACAATTATACAACCAATCACAGTACTTTGAAGCCTCTGAAAGACTCTCTACCCCATAAACACAAAATACTCTACATAAAAAAGCAACAAAAATATTTCCATAACATTTCGATCTTCAAGATTAGGCACAATGTTCCACACTAATTAACAAAAAACATTACATTTAGGGAGACATTATTTCCACGATAATCATTGCACTCTAAATCCAATTACAAGATAATTACAACTCAACCAATACCTATTTACAAGGAACTCAACATTCTATATAAAGCTACAAGAGTAATCTAATTTACTTATTTAGTGCATCCTTTCCATTACCAAATATATTAATTGATTCTCTTATTTACTTTCTCCATACCTTTACAAATATAAATAAGTAATATCCATAACCAGAATATACTTTATGCATTATGAGTATATTTATATCAATATGGAGATCCTTATATATATAGCAATAAAATAGACGAAATGCAGCTTACCATACAGTGCCAAATAATAGATTTTTATAATAGATTTTATATGACAAAAAAAGGCATATGTAATAAGGCAAAGAGGTAATTAACGGCCACAGTCAAAAGCATGGAGTAAATCCTATATTTGACTTCTACACAAGGAATCAAGACAACAACTATACTGATATCAGTTGGGAAATGACTTATCAAATAGTTAACTCCACACAGAGGTGGTGCCTATGATCTAATAGAATTCAATTAACTGGTGATTACAATTCTAAATTCCCAATTTACTACCTCGTGATCAGCAATAAACCAATACTTATTTATTATAGACTGAAGTCTCATACCTATTAATTCGATTGATATTTTTCAAGCCATATTATCAATGGTGTCATCACCAGACAAGGGATTGTTCAGACTTTACAAGCTACTATTTGTAATCAAGTTTATATCGAATGTCAATCAAAGACTCTTTCAATTGAAATCTTCAGATGACTAAAGATATTTGAATTTACTTCAAGTACCCATTAGGGATTAAATCTGATAACAATGACAGTTTACCAATGATAAGTAAAGGAATGTAAATTTCAAGTATAACTCAAATAAGTGAAACGGTATACAATATATCTATCAAATACCAATAATATGAATGGAAATTCAAATACTTCATAATCGGTTTAAACTAAAACAACACCTATAGTGAACTATGCATTATGCTTTCAAAGAACAAAGTCTGCAAGCCAATCCTATTACATGCAAAGTGATAATCAGCCTGGGCTACAGAATGAAGTCACTATTTCTTTTCCTAAATTAGCATACACCTAGAGAGAACAAGGAGCCAGTACTAACATCATTCTCACATTAAAGAGAAACATGGCTATCTACCATATAGGGGTTTCCATAGCAAAAAGAACAAAATTCCCAATGTTGAATCAAGAAAATTTAAACAGCACGCTAGCAACAATTGTCGAACTTGCACAATTCAACTTTTAGGAAGAGCTTTAAAAAAACACAGGGCATAATTTTTCTTCATTTAAGCTTTCAAATCCATAATCTAATAACCAAAAGAATTCTTGTTTCACATAGTACAAAAATACAAAATTTCTTTTCCAACTGAATTAACTTTGAGAGAGAGAGCCACGGAAACTTGGAGTAGTTCATTCACTGAGCTGAAATCTATTGTCGGTTTTGAATTCCAGTTGCATCTCTAATTTTCTCCCAAGAGCTTTAATTTTTTGCAAAACTCCAACTCTAGAAGAAAGCCTCCAAAATAGAATAAACCCAAAACCACCAAAAACCAGAATCTAACTTCCAAAATAACTCAAATAATCTTCAAGAACAGGAAAAATTATTCACGGTCGAGCTCCAAGACTCATTTTCAAAAAATAACCAAAAAGTCCCTCTCTTAGTTATCCCTAACTAATTTATTTTCCACTCTCCATAACTGCATGTATTTAATTATTTTATTTTATTTTCCTCCACTACTCTCAACTTCCTCTATGTTATAATTTTATAACTTCTACCATACTTATAACTTACACACAATTAATTCAAACAATTAAAATATTAATTTATTAATTTAATCCTTCATTTTAATTTTATTGCACAATGCACTGATTAATATATTTATTTAAATATTTCTCTATTAAACCTTAAGTTTTGATTTGTTTAAATCCAACAAAATATTGGTAATATTTTATTTATTGAAATTACAAATTATATTAAAACATTTATTTAAATTATCAAATACCTTTATCCACCATAATATTTTAAATTAGTCAAGCACTAGTCAAGCAAATAACTCAAATGGACTGTATACCCAATAGTACCTAACCGCAAGGCGAACGGAAGGCAAACAACAACAATGTTAATGGACCAACATGAATTGACCTTACAAACAGGGTGTGACAAATGGATACTCATCCTCATCAAGGATGATGGCTCAACGTGGGGACCCGATGCTATCTTCAAATCAAAATCCTTCATTGGGATTAAGGCACACTCAAACCTAGCAATTCAGGTGGAGTCGATGCCTGGTACCTATAACCTGCAACAAAGTACACAGTTGAACATGTCCATAAACAAACATTCAAACACACCATGAAGGGAAAATCGTAGCGTCGTAGGGCACTTGCAAGTGAGAGATGCGACACTATTCCCCTTCACCAAAATACATCAATGCACGATAATCATATACTAAAATCATGATAAGAACATACATCAAGAATCACATAATACTCATGGCAATAATAATCCACTTAGTCAAATAAACCATAAACTTGTCATGAAATATACATAAACATAAGTGATTAAATAGTATTAAATAGTATTAACTATCATCATAGTAATGAGTCCTACATCAAGCAATATATCATAATTTCTAAATACAAACAAGTCACTATCAAAAGCAGAAAGCAAATTGAAGGGCACTACAATTTATTGCCTAACCTTGATATTTTAGCCCTGATTACATTGGTGAACCCAACGTGAAAGGAAAAAATTGTAGAGATCATATAATTTTTTTTATTTTGCAGGTTACAGGTATGGATCGACGCAGTCGTAAGTTGAAACGACACAACTGCGAAGCCGAATGGCACAATTGTTTTGCATTAGGGCATACTTTGACTTTGTCTAATTTCTTAGTTTTTTTGGTAGAATTAGGTCATCTAGTTTTTCATTTCAATAGGCTAACCCTAGTTTCATGTCATATGGGTCATTAGATTGTCTAGATTTGGTAGGTTTTCTATTGTTTTATAGGTTTAGGTTCCCGCGCTGTAATTGACTATCTTTCACCGCAACCGTACTTCTAGTTAACTGCATCTGACATCAACCGAGTTGTAATCATTTTCTTGAACCATAGTCAACATCCGAAATGATGTAATCACAATTCCAGTGACGCAATTACTTTTGGTTTTGAGCAGCAACTACTTTTTCTATGATGCTATTTCCTGTTCCTTTAAAAATTTAGCCTTTCATTCAAAATTTCTAGTTTAAATCTCTTGCATTTCATAGTTTAGGGGTTTTCTATTTTCTAGCATGTGGCATAGGTGTAAAAGAGGAATCTCACTTGACATTGCTCATTAAACTATCTTGTCTTCTTTTCATTCACTCATTGGGATTAAAATTAACATTGCATTTACATGTCATTGGGCTTAAATTTACCTTAATTTGCATTTCACTCATTGGTCAAAAAGAACATGCATATTCACTCATTAGTCTAAAATTAGCCTTTGCATTAAGTGTCTTTTTCACATATTGCTTTGAGGATTAAAAATAACAAGTGTCTTCATTGTCTTATGGTTTGCATCTTGCTTCTAGGTGTGTATGCTCTTCTCTCGCACCACTTGGTGATCTTGAGAATCACAAACATCTTTTAGCATTTTGTATAATCACCCACACATTTGGTTTTGGACTTAAAATGAACATCATGCGAGTGTGAGATAAAGGTGTTGTGTATGCTCTCTCCTCACGCTTCATGCAACCTTGGAGATCAAACAAAACATACTTGTCTTGCTTTTATTACCTTTAGAGGGACTTTCCTTGCAAGAGGGAATGACTCCAATTGGTTTTTCGCTCAATCCAGTATGTAAAAGGATAAGACTAAACCATCAAGTCCTCATGGTATGTAGGCCTTAGTCATACAGTGTCACTCGAAACAGGGTACTTACTGTAAAATGTATAAGAGACCCTAGTAGAGTGATTAAAGCCTTAAGTAGCTTTTTGGACTCTCACGAGCTGCCATGTCCCCAAGAATTCACTAAGAACCTTTATTTTAGTGGCCAAAATCCCTTTCACTTGCTAGCGCGGGAACAGTCATTCTAAATCTACCCCACATCTTCGCCATTGATGTGTAGAGACAAAAATTCCTCTTTGTGTCCAATAAGACTTGGTGTGCTCAAGATGTGTGTGTCATGTAAGGGGGAGCCAGTGCCACCAAGTCTCTAGTTTTCCACCTTGTTTGGTTGGCTGGAGAAATCCAAGTGGGTATCTAGCAAGTGGTATCTCTTGAGAAGCCTAGGTTGTGCATTGTTTATAAGTGTCTTCTTACACATCTAAACATTTTTACACATTCATACTAGACAAAGACAAGTGTTTTCAGACTATTTTTTATGTTTTCCAAAATAAAACTTCACAAAATCACCTTAAATTTGGTCAAAAATTTAGTCAAAACCAAGAAAGACACACTGTGAACCACAACTAACTATCCTTCATCACAACTGTGACATTGAAAACCACAATCTCCATTTCTAGAAAACCGCAAGTGACTATCATTCACCGCAATTGAGACTAGAAACAACGCAATTGCTTGACACCAAAAATTTTAGGGAAAAATGAAACAAATCCATTTTATGATAAATCATGAGCATTACTTGAGTCTTTGATCATAGACTTGCAGTCGTGTCATTCACTATCCCGCCATCTATCCATCATTACATGTCTTACATTCACCATAGGAAAACCATTCAGACATCCTTTAGCTTGCATATACTTTGTTGTAGACCTTAGTCTTGGAAACTTATCAGACTTGAGACTAGTCCATAGTGACCAAATCAGATTTGTCTTGACTTCAACCTTTTCCACCATCCTTAGTCCTTTTTCATTTAGGTTGGCTCCTCAACTCACAAGGCTAGTTTGAGACCACCTTTATCAAATCTTGTCATTTAGTCATCTCCATCATTGAAGTCTTGATAAACCAGATTTTTAACTTTGGCTATCCTAATTTGGTCAAGCAACCTTGCTTTGGCTTTCCCATAAGGTTCTTAGTTGTCATACCTTTAGTCATTACCTTAGGTCATACTACCATCTTCACCCATCATCCTTTCACACTTGCATTCCATTTGGCATACCTTAGACATTGCTCAAGACTTTGATCTCATTGTGGCAATCTTGACATTTGACTATTGTCACTTTCGTTCCTTGTCTTGACATCATCCTTAGACATCATTTATACCTTGAAAAATCCAAAAAAAAAAATAGCCATCTTGCATAGACATTGCCATAGCTTAGACCTCATTGTGACACCATCCTATTGACATCTTGACATCTTATCACTTTGAATCTATGACTTGGTATTGTCCTTAGACATATCCTTTATCTTGCATAACCTTGGTCTTAGTTACACCTTGGTCATCCATAGGCATGCCCTTGCATAGTCACTTTAGACTTTACACCAAATCATCTTCATATCCTTTCCCTTTTGCAAGTCTTACATGGTTGAAACTAGGTCGCAAAGGAAATGAAAAGACATGGCTTTCCCACAAGAAAATGAGTTTGTCAACCTATTTGCAAACTCCTCACATGGGACACCTAGACCATACAAATCCCTATTGGAAAAATTTGTCACTAGAGACCAAAATGGAAACTTTGTCGTAGAAGAACTAGAGGCTGTCGCTCAATATCCTAAATTTTCCTCTTTAGTGGATGAATTTTTGGCACAAGACTCTCACACTACTTAGCTAAATTATATACAAAAGGTGCCACATTATCTCCTAGTTTTGATGTCAATACATTACAATCATCATCCACATCCATCAACCAAACTCAAGGAAACAATACAACTGTCTCTAGTGGCTCTATCCATCAAGTTAATACATCTATGCCATTAGGAGGAACTACAAAAGAGACAACAACAATTCGCACCTCCTTATTTGGCATACAAGGCATTACACAAGGCATGACACAAGGAATGACCTTTAACACAACATAACATATGTCACAACCCTTTGGTATGCCATTTACTATAGGGGCATCATCCTCAAGTCTATTTGGCACAAATAATACAACCAAGAAGCCTAAAATTACCATCAACACAACAAATTCCATACCAAATGTAGGGGCTTCTCAACACATCACCATGTCACAACTAGGGCATATCCCTTATGGACATACATAATACAATACCCAAAGATCTATTTCACATGGCACACAACTTGGCAACCAAAGTTCCTTCACGCAACATGGTAACCACAAACCTTTCCCACCATATGGAAACCAAAATCCACATGGCCAAAATTTTACAAACTCGTGGCATATACCATCCAATTCACTTCATAACACTCATATCCCAACACCAAACCAAAATCTATCCCATACACATATACCAAACCAAAACCCATCACATAACATTGGATTGCAAAATTCCAACATAGACCCTCACAATACACAAAACATGTCATTGACTCAAGTGGATGTACTACAAACTCAAATTCTTTCCTTGCAATGACAAATGGAAAATATGCAAATGTATAACAAGAAGACCTACTCGACTAAGGACTTATGTCCTTATCCATTGGAAAAGAGTCTATACATGCCACCCTTCCCACATGGCTATGTCGTACCTAACATTCCTAAGTATAAAGGGAGGAGAAATCCACTTGAACACATAAGAGAATTTTCCACCGCTTGTATATACATTGCATATGACCCTACATACCTCGTGAGACTATTTCCACAAAGCCTTACAAGCATAACACTTGAGTGGTTTGCACATTTATCGATTGGAATATGAACATGGGATGAAATAGCAAACAAGTTTGTTGAACACTTTGCCTTTAACATAGACAACAAAATAATGATTGACACCTTATTTCATACTACACAAGATGAAGGAGAAGACTTTGTCACCTTCTTCTAGTGATGGATAAGTTTGGCTAGTCGATGCCAAGTTGAGATAAAAGAAAAAAAAAAGTTGTCATGTTCATAGAGAACCTTAACTTTCACTTGAGACATGAGCTAAGGATGTAATGTTGCACTTCATTTTCCGATCTAGTGGAAAAATGAATTAGTATTGAAAAGGATTGAAAAAGGTGAAATGAAGATTCCCAACAAGAACACCAATACCAAAAACACCTCAAATGACAAAAGAAAATATTGGGCCTGAAACAAGAATGTGACTAATGATGGAGTTGTCAATGCTAAGATCGTATATACAAGTCCTAATATTACACTTAGGGGGCCTAATACATCCAAAAATACACCAAGAACTCCTGACCAAACTGCTAATGTTGTCCAAAACACACAACAAATGAGAACCCAAAGGAAGTTTCCAACAAAACATCAATACACTCCTTTAGGGGAGCCAATTGAGCCAGTCTTTAAACAAATTTTGCAACATAACGCCATACAACTTCCTAAACCAAAACAATATGATCCTGGATAGTTTAAACCATCTTGGTGGGATGACAACACCTTGTGTGACTACCATCATACCAAAGAACATAACTTATCACAATGCCGACAACTAAAGAACATCATACAAGACCTCATGGAAAATGACACCATTGAACTCAATGGAAAACAACAACAATCTTCAAATAGTGACCATAAAATTTTTACCGATCCTTTACATGACCATGGTAAAGGAAAGGCCTCTAGTTCAAGAAATAAGATCAATAACAATTTAGCCAATTACACTAATGTCAAATATGACTATAACCATACCACTATCATAAATCACATTTGAGCTACTAATGAACATGTCAATACCATTACAATTAAGAAACATCTCAAATGTGATGTCAACACCCACCAAACCAAGGTAACCATTCAAGGTCCTCCTCCATAGCAACAATAGCCTTCAAATCCCCAATACAACTTGCTTGACCAATTGGGGAAGATTTTCGCGCAGATTCATATCCTAGAGTTATTGTGTATGTCACCTGACCATTGAGCTATTCTTGACAAAGCCTTACAAGACACAACCATCCCCACCAACCTTGAAGTCAATTGTTTCTAGGAGATGGTATGCTACTTCACCAATTCCCATCATGCCACCTTTTTCGAACAAGACTATTCAACTGAAAAGACAAACCATAATGACACTTTATACCTTGAAGTCCTTGTCCATAAAACCAAAGTCAGACGAGTCCTAGTAAACGGTGGAGCAGGGTTGAATATTTGTACCTTAAAATTGGTAAAGATGTTGGGATTTTTAGAATCATGTGTAGATACCACTAAGAGCATTATCATCAAGGCATATGATGATGAAGAATGATCATCTAAAGGAATCATAACACTACCTATCAAACTTGGTCCTGCAGTCATGGATGTTGGGAATAGGATTCCATTTAATTGCAATCCTAAACATATTTCATGCATCTACTAAGTCCTTGGAAAGTGGTCCCCAACACTAGGATTAGAAAGAGATTAAATTCAAATGAAATGAACATGTAAATTGACATTTGTAATTATTCCTAAATGATAGGAACATGTGGGATGCCCAAGAAGAGCTCCTACAAAATAGGAGCACACAGGGCGCCCACATGGAAGGTGGAACCCCCTTGCTTAAGTTAACTATTTGGAGGATTGATAACATTTCAGTAATGTATGTTTAGATCCTACAAGCTAGGGATTGATATTTACATGAGTGGAGTTCAATTTAGTTCAATTCAGTTCAGTTCAGTTCAGTATCAATTTAGTTGAGTTTAGTGTAGTTTAGTTTAGTTATGGTTCAATTGACTTGAGTTGCATGACTAATGACTTTGGTTGCATGACAGATAATAGGTGGATACATTCAATTAAGTAGGGATGATCAATCATACATAATGTTTGCATGAATTGGTAGAGAGATATGTTTCAGTTAACTAAGATTGACTTGGACCCACCTTGGGCACCCAAGTTGGCATCTTTGAGTTAATACCTTTTGCTTGAGAAGATATTTAAAAGACTCAATTAAGTGGGCCCATTCTTGGGCACCAACTTTGAGGTGATGCTTGCAAGATATTTTCTTGACCAACAATCAATTAAGTGTTCAGTTTGGGGCGCCTAAATTGAGGATACTTTGGTTTTGACTTCATGTTACATTGTGCAACTCTACTTGCACAATCTCGGTGTAGATTTTTGAGAGGAGCTTTATTCTCTTGTATTTCATAACTCTTATGAGTTTACATGCTCATTAATTGTCTATTTATTGTAGCAATTGCATCAGAGTTTATAGCAAGATTGCAGGTTAGCAGGTAGATCTTGTGCCTATGTGAGGGTTTGAAGCATGGAATGGGATGTGTGGATTCATGCTTGGTCACATGGAATGCATGGGTAGCTTGTGCTACAGAAAGTGTATGAAAGTTTATTGTAGGTTGTGAAGAAGGATTGTTGAAGGCAAAAGAAGCATATCAAGCAAAGGATTGATACTGTGTTATTGTAATCTTGTTGTAAGTTAAATAATACAAGCACTATTGATTCTGGTGGTGGATTTTTTTCCCAAAAGGGTTTCTCCATGTATATGTTGTGTCACTTCTATCTTCTTGTCTCATTCTTCTACAATCTTTTGTCTCTTTCTAGAATTGGTAAAATTGATCTAAACAGATAATCATACACAAATAATTGTGACAAATAACACTTAATTAAATCTATAGTCACATAGGTTTGCAAGTTTTAAGCTACAATTTCACCTTCATTTTCAACAATGGACACCACTTTTCAAGTCTTGGACGTTGACCTTCCATACAACCTTCTCTTAGGCCAACCATGGATTCATGCCATGAAAGTCGTTTCGTCTAGATATCATCAATGGCTCAAGTTCTCTCATGAGGGAACCAAAATCACAATCCCTGGCAATCCTAATCCCTTTCAATATTGTAGTAATTTGAGAGGGACCACATAATTCCAAGTGCCTATCTATGAAGA
This sequence comes from Sequoia sempervirens, assembly GCA_007258455.2. Classification (NCBI taxonomy): domain Eukaryota; kingdom Viridiplantae; phylum Streptophyta; class Pinopsida; order Cupressales; family Cupressaceae; genus Sequoia; species Sequoia sempervirens. The sequence continues at coordinate 26,029 of VDFB02327415.1, forward strand.
GGCCTCATCATCTCACTACATTGATCCATCCTCATTGACCAAGTCATCCACTCCATATACTACATCATAAAACCCCAAGGTCCAATTCCATGATATGGGATGTAGTGCATATCATATGAATAAGTTATAGACAAATGACAATGCTATTGTTGCTAAAGATAATCAGACTTTCAATAATGATGTCAAGATATCTTTAGAAGGAACGCAAACAGATGGTCATGCTCGTATCAAAATTTTTTGGGATCCTGATGATATATCTACTCTTACCCTATCCTCTTTTGTGAAAACCTCTAATGTCCATGATAACCCCATGTTTCGCCAGGATATCTATGATAATCCACTCTTTGATCTTGACCCTAATGAGGATATCCCTACACCATAATTCCATACCACTTGTCATGGGTTAGGGTATGTCCCCCCTACTGTCACCTCTAATAAGTCATCTTTCCAAGTCATTAAGAATCTGCAAGCTTCCTTTGATGCAAATAGTACCAAAAAGGATAGTCCTAAAAACTCCATTGATGACATCACCACTCTCGTCCATCCACTAAACATTCCTATCACTGCATCGATTTTACCCATCTCACTTACATCCATCTGCATCATAGACATGAATCAACAAGTCATATCTAAAGAAAAAGACAAGAGCAAAGTTCAAAAATAAAAAATAAAAATGGCCTCTTTAAAAGGAGATCAAGAATCAAAAGATATAGTGAAAAGAAAAGAAAATCAAGATAGGTCCTCTAGCCAAAATAAAAAGCTATTGGACCAAATAAAAATGTAATACAAGTACTCTATCCAAAACAAAAAGCTATTGGATGAATCAAAAGTGAAAATTAGAAATCATTGGTCTCCAAGAATTCTCCTCCATCAAAAATCACTAGGGGCATCTATCGGCGCAAAAATTCAAATAAAGAGCTTGTTGATCCAAAGTCTCCATCATTATCACTTTCGCTCATACCATACACTCCATCCCATCTGTCCATATTCACACTTTTGTCATATCATCCCACTTCCATTGGTGATATCTTTCAATGTATCTTTGATGACGACCCCTTCACGTACTCTAGCTCATTGGTTTCCCAAACTCAGTTTCATCTGAAACCTAATGGCCCACATAGTGTGCATATTATGGATCATACCATAGCCTCCTTCATCCATCATATTTATCACTCTTCATATTTACCATTGGCATTCCACATTCAAATCAGGTCCTTTCAGTCAGCATGGTCATCCGAACAAGGTCAAGGCATCATCACGACGTATTAATTCTACACATAGCTTTTGAAATCCTCGTTTTAACCACAAAAAAATACGAAAATCCAAAAAAAAAATTGTTACCTTGATGAAAACCTAGCAAATAGGCATCCTGGTAACACCAAAAAATAAAAAAATAAGAAAATAGTAAACAAAAATAATTTGTCCAATAATGAAAACCACCTCGGTGGTGCTTCAGATAAGTACCATGGTAAAAACCTGGAAAATAGGCGTCATGTGTAGTTGACTTTGCTCCATCATCTACCATCATTCCAATTTGACTTTTCCCTATCATTCGCCTTGTCCATATCACCCATTATAATGATCGATTGTCCTTTCCATAGCCTGGAAAGATTGACATCATGTGTCCTTTTCGCCTTTCATAACACCTATCTCATCCCATTTCACCCTTAATAAATTGGTCTTATACCCAACTGGGGTCAACTACTTGACCTATGTCATCAAAAATTTCAATGGTCGTTATAGCTAAGAGACAAAAAAATCATAAAATGACAAAAGAAAAAAATCAAATTTTCTCAAAAGACAAAAATCATAAAATGACAAAAAGATAAAAATAATCAAATATTCTCAAAAAGACAAAAAAAAATACAAAATGACAAAAAGACAAAAAAATCAAATATTCCCAAAAAGACAAAAAAATCATAAAACCACAAAATCTAAAAATATCAAAACATGTCAAAAACACAAAAACATCCAAATAACTTGCAAAAATCCCCAAAACAGAGTTGGTATCGAGTCATGTCAATGCAAGTCCAGTCGAACTACATTGCCTTTGTGACTTAACATGGGCAAGGCCATTTGTTGTTGCGCCCCCGAGGTATTAGGTTAGTCCTTTTAGGTTTGTTGAAAAAATCATGACTCAGTTTTTTGCAAATAAAATGAAGTCATGTCATGTCGAAATACGAGGTCTCTACGCATTGTTATGTAGGCAAGACCATTTGTTAATGAGCCCCTGAGGCCACCTAGGTTGGTCCTTTAGGGTTTGTCATGTCAATCATAATAAATCAGACAAGTCAAATTGGACACAAATAGTTTTTAAGACATTAGACAAGTCATGTATCAATAAGATAAACAAGCCAACAAAGTCACTCAGTCAAACCAAAAAAATTATCAAAATAATAAAATCGCCAACTAGTCAAACTTATGTCTTATACAAACGTGTCCTTCCTGAAACCAGATATTGTCAATATGATTTTTTTGTCATTTCCTTATACAGGTGGTCACATGATCAAAACCATAATTGACGTCTTATATGACATGTTTCCTCTCCTAAAACCAGGCTTCATCAAATAATGAACTCATCAATCACCTAGTCAATTAAACGTCAAACAATCATATTTTGGAAAACACTCTGAATGGCTAACGACCTTGTGGTTTGTTTTGTCTTATCTTTGTTCTTTATTTGGTTTTGAGTCAGGTTACTAGCTTCCTCGGGGATTTCCCATGAAGGATTTAGAGGAGTGATGATGTCTCTTGACTATTTTCTTTGATTGTTGTTTGTGGATTGTCTTGGCAAAAAGACTGGGGAAAATTTTCCTTTAGTATGAACCAAGACATTCCTTGTCTACAATTGTCTGTTTTGCAAGTGGATGACCTTGCACACCTTGGTCTATGTCATACCATAGTGTTTTTTTATCCATTTGTGTCATTTTACCGCCCAATGATGATTAATGCAACATCTAGTATGTATTTGGAAAAATATTAAAGATTCTTCTTTCGTACTAACATCCATGTCTTTTGTGCTAGCATTTCTTCCATCCACTTTGTGACAACGTCTTGTGACACAAAAAAATGCATATCTTGCATATAGTCATTTTAGAAGCATCATATAAGCATTATCATACATGTTAGACCATACATATGTAGCGCATCAAAAAATACAAAAAAAAATCCATGGCATATAGGCATCCATGTAACCATCCATTTCATTCATAATCATCATCCATAATCACAATCCATAACCATTTATCATATTGCATACATATTTGTATTTGCATCTCATAAACATAAAATGATATCACATCTCATCATTCGTAAGTATCACATGGCATATACATAACATCCATAACAACATAAAAGTAAATGCATAGATTTACCATTTAGGAATCATAAATAAGGCATCATCATATAGACTGCATAAGCATCATAAAAACATACGTCATCCATTACATAATAAATGCATAAACATAATACTGCATATCTTATAATTGCCGCCAAAAATCATATATATATATATATATATATCACTCAAAATGTGTCATAGTACAATGTCATAATGTATCTCAAAATGGAGCTCGCAGGCTCAATGGTCAAAATATAGATGTCATACTACATAGCCAAAATAGGCCTATCATGAACTTCCATGCTCTCCAAAGGATGTTTGATGTGATGATCTTAGTGGCTTGCACTCTAAGGGAGGTCTATCATAAGGTCCTAAGCCCCCACTTTTTCTCTCTCCTCGACTATGGGATCAGTTGTGGGACCGTTCGCTCTATGACCATCCATTGCTCACTACCTTTGATGCACTGGGTGCCCTACGCTTGGGTGGGACTGCCTCCTCATAAAGTTTCCTATAATACTACTCTCTCTGGCTAGCCCTAGAAATATCCCTAACCATATCCACAGATGAACCACTACATGTGGCAATGAAATCCAAACTTCATTGCTCTTCCTATTGTGCCCTGATCACTACGACATCTCACTCAGCCTATAGGGTGTCTCGCTCTATGCGGAGTCCATCTCTCTCCACCTATACTATCTTGAGCTCAACATCTAAAGCCTACACCCTGACCTGTAGATCTTGTATTCATTGATCCACACCCTCCTCCCCATCTCTGATGGGTACATTTTCAAAACCATCATCTCCCAGGAGAATCCTCTCTCGAAGGATGCGCTCTACCTCGCCGATCTCATCATCTTCCTCCTGTCACTCCTCTCCATGTCTCCCCTCCAACTACTCCACATCCATAGCAACAACCACTACCTGTTGCTTCCCTACACCCATAGTTGGTGCCATCTCCACATCATGTCTCCCCTCCCCTACATCCCTCTCCTCCTCATGCCTCTCCTCCTCTCCCTCCTCCCTGATAGGAGAGAGTGACATGTGATGCCTCCTAATCATGTGTCTTTGTCCTCTGCCTTTTCCACTACCTCTCCCATCTCCACCATCGTCTCCTCTCCTACCTCCTCATCCTCCACCTCTACCTCTCCCTTTGTCTCCTCGTCCTCGTCCTCGTCCTCTTCGCCTCATGGGCCCCTCCCTTGTTGAACCATAGGTGCTAGCTGGTCTAGATCTATTAAGGGCACTAGCCTATGTGCCTACCACCATGCGTCATACTCTGTAGTAGTCCCTGCATCTACAGGACCATCCATACATGCCCATTGTAATGCATGTAGACCATCAATACCCTTCTCAGCTATCACTATTGGAATCATAGGCCCCCATGGTGTAACCTCTCTAGATGACCTGACAAACTTGGCAGTCCCCTATGGTACACCCTACTGCTCTCCAAACTGTCGTAGCACTTGACCTATAAAATATGTGTTGTGACTGGATAGTCCACCCAATCAAATATCTCAACTATCTGCACCATGGCAGGTGTTGATCCTCGTCAGGCCACTGTGCACAATCTCTCCATGACCTCTAAATGAAACTAGCCAGGATGTCTAAACCATGCCTCCAACATCCCACATCCCCGACATGGGTCTGTGTCACTGATCCTTGGTACATGGACACATATGGAATGTTGGCCCCCAACTAGCGACCAACCAATGGATGAAACATAGCAATGTGCTCCCAAGCCCAGACCATTAGAAGAGTAACCCCACAACTCATAGACTGTCCATCCCTATACGCAATATCATGTAGCTGAAAGTATAACATCTCAAGAAGAAATGGACCCCATGCATATAGAGTCTCTCTCACCAACATCCCCACAAGCATCTCCCCCTACCCAACTGGAAACCTGTGTCCTCGACGATATAGAATCACAACCTCAACAATCAATGTGCATAATATGCAGTCAAACCACTCATACTGCTCTACCAAATTCTCCCATCTAATCTCATAAAGTTCCATACCTAGGTCCCTAAGATCTTCATGGACATAATACTCTAGCAATCCCTGATATCCTCATCCTAGATCATATCTAACTCACTCTCCTCAAATGGGTAGTCTCAGTATCCTGTACACATCTTCAAGGGTGACCGTCACCTCCCCTGTCGATAGATGAAACAAACATGTCTCTGAATGCCACCTCTTGGTGAGTGCAATCAACATACCCTTATTTTCCCTAATGATAGGAACGAATGTCACATGATATAGTCCAAGATGCCACAACCTGCACTTCTCAACATTGATCAACTGGTCCCATAGCTGGTATGTGACAGGCCACAACTTGCGTGTATGGATAGGATCAAGTCTAGCTCATGGTCAAAATGACAAACATTGCATCATTCAAACAACTCAGTCAACCATATTGGACACTAGTTGTAAAAGAGATTTTATCTTAAACTAGGGAAAAATCATTAACAGTTAGTTGTGTTGCAAAGCCTAGCAATCGCATCACATGATTACACTTGTGTCACATGCTTTTGTAGATGCATCACAGGGGTTCAATTGCATGCAACCCCCAATCAATTGCAATGAAGCAACACATTTGCATCATTCCCTAATCATTTGGGTTGAACCCTAGACACTTACGTTGCGCATTAGCAGTTGCGTATTGGAAAACCGCAGATGCGTCATTCCTAAATGATTCAATTATAAAATTCTAAAACTAAACCTACCCTAGGTATGTTTTTATCAGTTGTGTCATTTCCTAGTCAATTACATTGTTTGTGATAGCACTTGTGACGAACAAAAGCGACATAATTGACTGCTAAAATTTTCTAAGAACTAGAAATGCATGAAATAAAAAATTGACTAAGTGGGTTCGTAGGTACTTACCAACTCTCCTACGCCCTCCGATCATATGAATGTCTGCATGCAGGATCCTCGATGCTTGGTGTAGGGAACATGTAACATCTTGCTAGCTTCTCTCTTAAGAGCTCCTCAATTTTCAATCTCCAAATGCATAAATGAGCCCTTTGACCTTGTAATTTCCTATTTATACCTCCTAAAAATTAGGGTTTTGACTAGGGTTTATGTTGGTTGCACTCTGTGAGAGCTTTGACTCCTCATTTTGACTACCCTAAAGATCCTGAAACTTATTTCTTTTGTCACTCTGACATTTTTAGTTATCATTTTGACTTTTCGAAACAATTTTCAATTTTTTTGAGATTTTTAAAAAAATTGTAAAAAAATTTCGAGGGGCATAGGTCTACCCTGTTGTCACTAGGGCATATTTTTGACTAAATTTCTTTGACACAACGCGATAAACTACATTGTATCAAAGAGGGGAAAAATGTAGACACTAAAAATTGTCTTAGGCCTGCAACTTCTAAATTCTCCATCATTTCCCCTTTTGTCTCTTATAATTAAATAATTTTTAATTATTTAATTATTTTCTAAAGTCATAAATCTTCTATTAATTAAATAATTTTAATTATTTAATTAATTCATTTCTATCTTTATTTCTCCTTGATTAATTAAAAAAAAATATTTATTTAATTCCATCACTAATTAAGTCCTTTTCTTTCTAAAATTAAATAAATCTTTATTTATTTAATTATTTATCACTTTCCACTATAATTAAATAATTATTTTAAATTATTTAATTATTCATTAGCCTCTTCTCTTTTTTTTTTTGAAAAAAGGGGTAAAACCTTTATTGAATATCAGAAAGCAACATTACAAAGGAAGAAAAGGACCAAGGTACCAAGGAAAAAACAAGAGCAACGAACCAAACAGAGAAAAAACAACTAACACCATTATCTGTCGCCATTCCCAGCCCTATCCTCGCCAAGAATATTCGTTAAATCATGATGAAGCTCCTGAGGAACCAACTCCCACTCCTCAATTCTCCATCCCTCATCATGCTCAGAAGCCCATTTCGCCAAACAATCAGCTTCCCTATTCCACTCCCTTGGAATATGGACAAAAGTCACCATTTCCATCAAAGAACTAACCCGCAGAATTTGTTGCACAACCCCAGCCAACTACCAGCTGACATCCATCACTTTCTGCTCAATAAGCAAATTGATCAAAATCTGGGAATCAGATTCACAAACAATCCTTCTCCACCCCAACGCATGAGCCCTCTCAAGAGCGTCAAGAATAGCTAGCCCTTCCACTAGGTTGATGGTATGTATCCCTTCATAAATTGAAAAGAGGAAAATCACAGAGCCCAAAGAATCTCTACCAATCCCCCCGATACCAGCCGGACCCGGATTGCCCCTTGAAGATCCATCAGAATTGATCTTCAAAACACTGTCAGGGGGAAATTTCCATTTGCCATCCTTATCAATTTTTTGCTTCCCACGACGCCCTCTATTAACCCTATTCAAAGCCAGGGATGACCCTTGAATCCCCAATCTCTCCACCACCTTTGTATCCCTTTTCACCAACGGGAAATCCACTTCACACTTAGCTTCCACTGTTTCCTGAACCATGCCAAGAAATTTCTGCCAAATTTGCTGCACCAGCCTCTGTTCCCCATGAAATATCCTTCGATTGTGTTCCAGCCAGATCTGCCACAATAAGAAGATAGGCCCAACAAACCACACGTCCTGCAAAAAAGAGGCCACAGAAGGGGGCCGACCCATCCCCTGCCAAAACTCAATCAAGGAGGAAGCATGAACACAAGGAGTTGTCCAAACACCCCACCAGAAGTGCCAAAGCTGGAGGGCGAAAGAGCAACGAAAAAACAAATGGGTAGAGTCCTCCTCATTAGCCCCACACATAACACAAACAGAAGGCCCGTGGAAACCTCTCTTCTGGATGTTATCCCAATTCAAACACTTATTCCAGGCCAACATCCAAACAAAACAATTACATTTTGGCCAAGAAAACTTATTCTAGACCTTCTTCCACCATTGAATTTCAAGCCCAATCAACCTATGAGATAATAACCTACTATAACCGGAGGCTACAATGTAGGTCCCTGTAGGATTGGGGGACCAGGCAAGCACGTCGTCATCATGGAGAGAGCTACATCTTTGGCTGGAGAGGATACTATGCAGCACATTAGCATCCTCCTGCAAACCAACATCAGGCCACTCATCTGGGGTCTTCCATTTGGCCATCTCTAACTGACCACAGGGGAAAAAGGACTTAAAGTCACTCACCCGTGACCAACCGGCCTCGAGAAATCTCAGACAAAGATTCAACAGGTTGGGAAACTGGGAAGTGATGGGAGGAAAACCATCCCAAGAATCATACCAAAAATGGACCTCTGTCCCCTTCTTGCAGATCCAAAATAATCCATCCTTAATAAGCATAGCCCCTTTCTTGAGGGTTCCCCAAATCACAGAGCCCTTCCCCACAAGGGGGTACCTTGAAATATCAGAGTGAGGGATCCCTGGGAGATACTTCTGAGAGAGAACCTTGGCCCAACTCTTATCCTGCTCATTACACCATCGCCAATACAATTTAGCAGCCAAAGCCTCCCTAGTCAAAGCTGACTGCCTCAAGCCTAGGCCACCAAATTGTTTTGGACTACAGACCACCTCCCATCTAACCAAACTCCATTTGGAGGACTCCAGGCAACCAGCCCATAAAAATTGTCGCACAACATAATCTAGGTCCTTAAGAAAGCCCATAGGGGCAACCTGGAGCATGCATCTGTAAATGGGCAGAGCCTGTACCACTGACTTAATCAATAGGACACGACCAACAAAGGATAACCAACGATGAGTCCAGTGGTTAACTTTCACTCGAAATTTATCTAGAATAATCTGCCAAGACTCCCTAGGAAGTCTACTTACCGAGATGGGAATGCCAAGGTAAGTCAAAGGGAGAGTCCCGATCTGAAATCTCAAAGTGTGGGCAATCCTTTGCTGAATGGGGCTCGGAGTGTTGAAGAAGAAAATGGAAGATTTTCACTCATTAATCTGCTGGCCAGAGGCAACTAGGTAAGCATCCAAGACTCTTCACAAATGTGAGGCCTCTCTCATTGTAGCCACCCCCATCAAAGCAGTATCATCAACAAATTGTAAGTGAGTCTGTGGAGGTAAGGTGCCACCCCACCTCCACCCTTGAATGAGACCAGACTCCACACTCCGTTTAACCCATCTCCCCAAACCTTCAGCCAAAATAATAAACAAGGGGAAAGAGGATCACCCTGACGAAGCCCCCTAAAGGCACCAAAAAGCTCAGAATGGCTCCCATTGATAAGCACTGAGAAAGAGACTGAAGTAACACAACTCAAAACCCATTGAATCCATTCTTCAGCAAAACCAAACACACCAAGAATCTGTAGAAGGAAGGACCACCTAACTCTGTCATAAGCCTTCGCCATGTCCAGTTTGATAAACATCGCTTTTTCTTTAGAGATGGCCATAGAATGGATGACCTCAGTAGCAAAAACAATCCCATCCAGAATCTGCCTACCAGCAACAAAACCACTTTGTTCTTCGGAGATCAGATCTTCAAGCCCCTTCTTCAACATGTCAGCGATAAGCTTAGAAATAATTTTATAGATTACATTGCATAAAAAAATGGGCCAAAATTGGCTTAACCTATCAGCCCCCTCCTTCTTGGGAATAAGAGCAAGAAAAGGAGCATTGAGAGCCCTTAACATCTGCTTATTGAGTTGAGATTCATGAACCACAACTAGGAGGTCAAGTTTGATGATATCCCAGAATTCTTGGAAAAACTCAATAGGGAAGCCATCAGGGCCAGGCGCCTTCCCTTTCTTCATATTAAAGACAATCCCTTCAAGCTCTTCAAGCGAGATATCACTCAAGAGTTGTCTATTCAACTCTCCAGACACGAGAGAGGGGATACAAGAAAGAATTTGCGCTTCCTCAGGAGACCCCCCTTGCGAATCCTCCCTAAAAAGAGAAGCAAAGTACTGCACTGCCTCCCTTGAGATTTCTGGGAAGGAGGAAAGATGATCTCCCCTGTCATTCACCAAACCCGAAATAGAATTGCCATGGCGCCTGGCTTTTACAGAATTGAAGAAAAAAGCTGTATTTTTATCCCCTTCCTGAAGCCACTCAATACGAGCCTTCTGCTTCCAATATATTTCCTCTCGTAGTTCCCATTCTTCCAACATTTTCACAGCCCGAGCCTCATCCTGAAGCAACTCAGCCGTGACCCCATCCTCCCTTAACCTCCTTGTGATACCATCCAAATTAGCCTGAGCAGACGCCTTTGCATGGAAGACATTCCCAAAAAATTGGCGATTCCACCGTTTGAGCTCAAATTTAACATATTGAAGTTGTTTAGCAAAAGCATACATTACAGTGCCATATGCTGGTCTACCTTTTTGCCACCAATCAAACACCAATTCATTTAAAGAGGTATCCCACAACCACATGAGTTGGAACTTAAAAGAGGGCATACGAGGCACACGAGTTGACTCAGTAGCCAGCTTAATAGGCCAATGGTCCAATCCTCTCCAATCCAAGATCTCAGAACAAGATGACCACATCCCTCCAACCCAATAACAAGAGACCAAAAACCGATCTAATCATAAAGATGCAAAACTCACCTACCCGGCGGTTATTCCAAGTGAACTGATCGTTGCTGGGTTTGATATCCACAAGATTCAAGGTATTGATATTGTCACGAAGTAGTAGTGCAGAGGGCTCCAACCTGCCAATGCCACCCCGCTTCTCAGTCAACTCACAAATAGCATTGAAGTCTCCAGCCATAATCCAAGGATGGAAGGGCAACATGCTACGAATCAGCCTGATATGGGCCCACAAACCTTGCTTACCCTAAAAATCTATAGGAGCATAAATATTAGAAAATAAAATGACTTCCCCTGACTCAAAACTAGAAGCAACCATAGACATAGAGGATTTAGAAGAAATCCACCAAAGAGGCCGGACTCTTCGAGGATTCCAAAAACATGCCAGACCCCCCGAAGCTCCTTGAGCTCCAATGCACTGGCATTCCCCGCTCCTCCACAACTTAGGTGCCAAACTTTGCATATTCTCAATAGATAACTTAGTTTCCTACAAAAAAACGACATCAGGACCTTGCCTCCTAACTAGCTCATGAACAGCTTTTTGTCTAGGGCCGCTGTTCAAGCCCCGTACATTCCATGACATAACAATCATTTCAAGGGGCTTGAAAAAATAGAATCCAAAGTCTTTACTGCCCCTGACTCCACCAAATTCTCACCTGCTAGTTTAATCTTCTCCACATACTTTTTTCTGCCAGGTTTAACAAATTTCTCTGCCCCACCCTTCTTAATATCTTTCTGCAAAATACCCAATTTGGGGGGAGGTTTGGACTTCGTAGCCGAATCTGAACCAATGTTCCGCCCAGGAACAGGAGAATCCACACTAACTGCTGTAACAATAGCCAAGGGTTCCTGCACCTCAAAAACCTCCCTCTGCTGATTAGCTTCCAAGTGCCGACAATCATCCCCTTGTGGAACCAAAGAAGAATCAAGAACAAGATCCTCCTGAGTTGATCCCACAAGCCCTTGATCCAGGTTGATCAATCCTGGATTCACCTCTTGTTGGCTAAGCTCATCCAAAACCTCAAATCTGTTGAAGGTACCTTCATCTTGCCTTTCTTTAAAAGGCCTCTTTTGACCCCTGTTCTGATTTCAAGCTTTGACCGGGGCAAAACCATCAGAAGCACCTACCTCATCAGGGGAAATGCTCTTCCCTTTATCTATTTCAGGAATATTGCTTGCAGGTTGTGAAGGCTGGGCCTCCCTAGGCTTATACCTTGGGCATCTCCGCTGCAAATGGCCATATTCTCGACAAAGTCGACAACGAAAAGGAAGAGTTTCGTAGTCCAAATACTGTGTCCAAGAGTAAGAGCCCACACACATATCTATTGCATTTGGCAAAGGCCTACTTAGATCAATTTCAACACAAATGCGTGCAAAGGTCATTACCTTTTTACCTAGAGTCTGCGATGAAGTCCCAACACGCTTTCCAAGCACCGATGCCAAAAGGTGTAGCACATCCTCTCGACAGCATTCCACCGAAAATCTCAGTAAACGAACCCACACCGGGACACGGTTTGGAAGTTCCTCAGCGGGGTTAAAACATGCATGCCATGGCTTGATAAACAACCCTACCTTATTATGAAAATAAGGTCCTCCCTCAAATACCCTATTGCGATCAGCAATGCAATTAAATGTAACCATGAAATAATTGTTCGCCAGCAACATTATCTCCATTTCCCCCTCTGGCTCCCATGTCCTCCTGGCCCAAACCTCCAAAAATTGCAAGGAAACCCTCATCCCCAAAAACTTACAGTATAAGGAGTGGTTTGAATAATACTCGACATCTTCAGCAATCATCTCAACCAGAACAACCAGTTTTGGCCTCTCCTTGCACTTCTCGAGGCAACTGTTAATCTTCATAATCTGTGATCCAGTAGATAACCCCAGATCAGCACTTCCTGTATTCGGAGCAAACAAATTATTGTCGAAAGTCTTCATCCCTTGACTTGAAAAGTTTGGGCCTAATGCTACCCGAAAGTCCAAGTGAGGGCTCCTCACTGACGTCTCACCTTTAGAGCATTCCATCATGCCAAGGGAAGACTACGAGCCCCAAAAATGGGTGAGGGAATTCTCCCCACACCCTTCCTCTTATCGCTGCCCCACACAAAACCCCTCACCTTCAATCCTCCCGACCGGCGCAGAAGAGAGAAGAAAAGAAGGTAACGGGCAAGCAAAGCCCCAATCAAAAACAGTCAGGACGCAGGGTTCTGAAGCCCCACGCAACACCCAACTCAAATCACAGGCAAAGCCATCAGAAAACACCAACGAGGTAAGATTCTTGCGCCAGTCAAAATGGAGAAATTCACAAAAAGGAAGGGCATAAACCCTCGCGCGAACCAGACAGACACTAGGGAACCGCAGCCAAGCCAAAACCACAGCGGATAGAACAGACTCCAATTGCCCCTCTTCGCAATCACAGAGAAAGACAGACAGAGCTAGGGCGCGGATGCCCTAGCTCGAGTTGCAGAGTGCGCGCCCGCGAGCCATCCCATTAGCCTCTTCTCTCATAAATTAAATAAATTTTATTTATTGTAATTTGGTTCATTCTCTTGAATTTTGAATTAAATCATTAATTAATTCAAAAGGTCCTCTTTGTCACATTCTTCTATAATTAATTAATTATTCATTGGCCACCTAAATTAAATAATTTTTATTATTTAATTTCCTCTCACCTCTTTATCTATGTCAATCCTTATCTATCCATTTCTCAATTAACCTTCGCCCTTGATTAAATTATTTATAATTTAATCTTAACTGTCAATCCTTATCATTTTCCCTAACCCTAGTCCATACTACATCTTTCATTCTTAACCATTGATCATTGACTTTTAATCTTAGCCCTTCATTCAAAATTGTATTTCCTATAAAAGACCTTGTCATTGTCATTTGTCACTAACCTTTTGCTATCTAGTCTATTGCATCTCAAGCTATCCAGAGTCATTTTTGCTATCAAGTCAAGTGCATCCATAGTCAATTAGAATCTTCAATATTTTGCTTAGTCATTGTCATAGGCCTATTTGCATACTCAAAAATCTGAGGGCAATTATTCATATCAAGCAAAATGGATAAGTGCAATGAAGATGAATCAATGATGGCATGAAGAATTGATAATATTGTTTTATATTTTATGTCTTTATGCTTATTTGTGCTTCATTGTTTATTAGGGTTTGATTTATATGTTTTATTTCCTAACCTTGATATTTTAGCCCTAATTACACTAAGATATCTCAATTAAGAGAATTTTCCCAACAACCTCTATAGATGTCCTCTTAACAAGAGTTGATGTAGTGGACCTGTTAACTAGGTAGCAAGCCATTACGACTGCTTTTGTTCAATTATTTTATTCTAGATTAGCCCCACTAAGTATACACCTAGCCCTATTCATCATCACATTCGTTTCTTTTACAACCATTTTTCTAAGGGGTATATAGATTTGTCTTGTGCCTTTCTATTTTATGATCTTTACAGAACTTTTCAAAATCTACTAAATAAAACTCACCACCATTATTAGTCCTAAAACATTTATTATTTTTACTAGTTTCATTTTTCACTAGAGCCTTAAACTCTTTGAACTGATTAAAGACTTCAATTATACTTCTAAGAAAATATACCCATGTCCTTCTACTATAGTCATCAATAAAAGATACATAATAAATATATTTTGAAATCAAAGATAACACTAATAGGACCAAAAACATTAGAATGTATCAAGTTCTATATCCAAAACGAACTAAAAACATCATAATGTATCAAGTCCAATATTCCAATAGGACCAAAAATATCAGTGTGTATTATTCAATAAATCAATAGATTACAACACTTGTAAAGAAAGACTTCATAAGAGTATCACCAATATACAAATCTGAAATGATTTCAATAGCATAACAATACCTACAAATTAACCACAAAAACTACAACTCCAAGCACCAAATTTTGATGAGAAATAAACAAGTTCAATACTAATTTTTGAAAAATTCAATCTCTATCCATATATGAATTCAATGGATGAGATTCAAGGCTTGGACTATAGCAACATAAAAATATAAAATTTATATGCAAATCTAAAAGTTAAGTTGCCTTAATATGGAATTACCATGATTTTATCCATCTTCTTTATGATGCCAAAAATTAGCCAACATAAGATGCTTTTAAACACTACCTTATGTGAGCTTATAACATCAATATATGAAGAATAACATAAAAACATGATAGTAGTAATGAGGCAAAAATAAAAAACAAAAGAGTGACACATAACATGAGATTTACATGGAGAAACCCTTGCAAGAAAGAACTCCATCAAGAAGAGAGCATTATCTTCAAATAAATGAGATTACAATACATTCAGTTCCATTCTACTCTTTTCCTCAACTATGGCAGCACCTATGTACCTGCGAACAACCTCCTTATGCCTCAACTTGTCCTTGTTCCTACAAAGTAACACTACATTCAACTATTGCTCCTACTTTCTACATCCAACAAATTGATTTTATAGATGTGTGAAGAGGTATTACACCCAAAACAAGGCTTCAAAAGATGACTCTTCAATCCAAATGACCCAAACCTTAGAAATTCTCCATGGAATACAAAAAGACACCTATTTTAGCTCCAATACTTTTCCTCCAACTTGGGCACCCATGATGAGAAACAAATAGGTTCAATACCAATTGTTGAAAAATTCTATCTCTATCAAAATATGACTTCATGGATGAGATGCAAGGCTTAGATTACAACATGAAAATCTAAAATTTTGAATTACCATGATTAGATCCATCTTATTAACGATGTTAAAAATCATCCAACATATCATGCTTATTAACACCATATTATGTGAACTTATAACAACAATATATATAGAGAATAACATCACCATAAGATAGCAGCAATGAGGCACAAATCAATAACACAAGAGCTTCACATAACACATAATTTACGTGGATAAATCCTTATGAGAAAAAAATCCACCAGGAAGATAGGCCAAGTATGCATTATCTTCAAACAAATGATATTACAATACAATCACTTCAATTATGCTCTTTGCCTCCACCATGGCAGCACCTATGCACCTATGAACAACCTCTTTATGCCTCAACCTATCCTTGTACTTGAAATGGAACTCTACATCCAACTGTGACTCATAATTCTACATCCAATAGGCTGAATTTTATAGATGTGTGAAGACATCTTAAGCCCCAAATAAGGCTCCCAAGATGACCTTCATTCCAAACATCCCCAACCCTTGGAATACCTCCTCAAAATGTAAAAAGACACTGATTTTGGATCTAATACTTTCCCTCCAATTTAGGCACCCAAACATGGGAGATAAATTAAATGTAATAATTGATGGAATACCAAGAGACACTTGTTGCCTAATTCCAAGTTCCCACTTGGAGAATCCCAACATTCACTCATTTCTCCTTTTCCTTATCTTTCATTGTCTCATTTTAGTTATCTACATGTAGGGAAAACAATATTAAATGTTTATATCCACAACTCACGTTTATTGTTGCTAGTGGACCCATCACCCCTTATGAATATATTACAAACAATGAGAATTAATAGTACAAAATATTTTCCCAATACACCCTAAGTGCCTAGAGATGATTTCCAAGGATATTGAAACCATGAAATAGGATTTACAAGGTGGATGGCACCTTAATCCTAACATTCTCCCACTTGAAATATTTATTGTAAATACACTCACATGAATCACAAACAAGAGAAATACATCCCTTAGCCAATCATGTACCATTTGAATCTTCACCATGCTCTCATGCTCCAACAAGATACCTAAAAAAACAACCATGATAACCACCATCAAGAAGATAAAAACTCCTTCACATCCTCCAACATGACACTTATGAAAGAAAAAAGGAACATGCCAAGGAAAAATATATCAACTATCATAGAAAATTGCATCAATATTTACATGAACACATGCTCACTAAATTCAAATGATAACAAAAGCTCTGAGTAGCTGCCTTACTTGCAAAAAGTGGAATAGCAACCACAATAAATTGCAACTCATCCAAGCGAACCATACCTCAAACTAGGGTATGCAAAACATAGATAGAACTTCATGCTATCAATATACCAACCCAAAATCTACAATCAAGTCTTTTTATATCCACCCTCCTATCTCAATGCAATATACAAAGTACAAATGACCACATACAAGGGCAACTAAAATGGTCTGCATAGCACTAAAAAAATATTGTGGATATAGATAGTCCACATTTGAGCCATCCCGCTGCAACCAATGGGTTGTACACACCTATAAATTACATAACTCATAGATCCCAATATAATGAATCATGTAAACTCATCATCACATTAGTAACCAATAAAGCAAGATATCAAAGAGGATAACCAAACATATATCCAGAAACTCCCACTGCATGAGTAATTTCAAATATGAAAAATTTATCAATGTATACCAAGTCTACCTATAATACTTCACATAGAGGATGTGACTAACTCCTTTGTTACATGGTGTCAAGGAAACATACAATGATATGTAAATCCTGCAAACAAATATGCTATAATATCTCTCTCACCATTAGTCTCCATAGCTCTCCCAAGTTCTTCATGCTCAACCATGTGAATACAAACATCCAAGAAGAATACCATGACCAAAGAGAGAAATTGAAAAGAAAACCATGTCCTTGTTCCACACTAACATGTACCAGGTTGTGTAATGTAAAGCCTCCTTCACCATTCCCAAATTGAACTTGGATATTAAATATAACATTGAAATCAAATGAAAACATGGTAGTAATAGATGTAAACATCTCATACCAAAGGTAGATAAAACAAACCAATCATTTCCACAATAAAGGGGATATGCCCAAAGTCACAAACCATTTCTTGTACCTCTCCAAATAAGTCCTCAAAATTATATCCATAGATCAATACCAAAACAAGGATAACAATGGAAATCCATAAACCATGAATCTTCTTCTTAACAAGTCTTCAAAATGTTTATATTCAAGACTAACTAATATGAGAAGACGAGATAAAAAAAGAAGTGTATTTGATATTTAGGCAGTAAATACCTCTTAGATCATTCACCTACCAAGTAGAACAAGAGTGGGATACACAATTGTCATATACACCAAGAAATGACAATCTTCTCTTTAGGTCCATAATGGAATCACATCCATAACCTGGTGTAGGCTACTTAGTCTTTCTACTGAAATCCTCATGAAAGAGTAACCATATCAACATATGATCCCATAAATAAGAGATTCTTAGCCTCACCCAAGTATCTATAACCTTCATGGGCATCCACCAATCAATCCATACCAACTTCAAATACTACCTTGCAAAATCATGAAGCTCCAAGCAAATCGTTGATACTCAAAATCAAAGAGAATAAAAAAGATCATTGTCAAAAATTCCATCTATAGAATCGAGAACATATCATGACATCATGATCTAACATCCCATCCTAGGAGATCACATGAAAATAACCATCCATCATATAAAATGATGAATTAACATTATTGTCGAAGCTCCCACTGAACTATGTAACCAATCTCTCCAAACATTGTGATAACCATCTCCCAATTAAAGATCCTCCATGACTCCAACACAATCAAAGAACCCAACACAACGAGCTACCAAATGTAAAGTACAACCATAATATTCAAACTAAGAAGATACAAATGCCACACATCCTTTTCCAATAGAACCAAAGATGTCATTAAGCTCTCACTACAATCTATGCGCAAAATCCAAGAGCTCCTAATAACACCAACAACCTTTGCAAAAGACCATCCATATTCTAATCAAAGATTATCCATGGCTCACTACATGTTGTAACATCAACAACTTAGAACCAAACTATTGAAACAAAGAATATAAAACACATTATATAATTTCATAGGTCTCCCACCAAAAGTAATATCGAGTTATACATGACATCATGACTAATATCATTTCCAACACTCTACTAAAAGTCAACAAAAATTCTCATGCACCATAAACTACTCTATAGATTCAAATGAACAACTATATCACATACTCCCATTAACCATCTCTCACTACAACAAGCATACCAATGTAATAATGGTGACCAAGAATATGGCCTACAAAATAGAATCCACATCAAAAAACTTTACAAGATCTACACATATGCAACATCTCAAAGGAGAATTACTTAATCAATGTTCTAATATTAAGTAACTAAAAAATAGATTAAACCCCACATTACTATCATGTAGAACAAAGATAATTAGGTATAACATGTAGATTTACAAGACTCAAACACCATAATCAATACTAGATCTGATTTTCTTTAAACAAACCCACATAGGAGTAACCATCAATCAATAATAATCCTCCAAGCAACCATGCAAACCTATAATTGTCTTCATCTAAAACACCTTGAATACTGTCTTATCATAGATCTACATACCACATATTTTAGTTAACATGTAAAACATGCAAAACCATCTCTGTAAGTCTGAAATCCATTTAAACATCTAGACATTCACATCAACACGTGTCATCTGAATAATGGAATAAGGATAGATCTACAAACTCATAGTTGAAAACAAGAGTAAACTACAACCCAATAGGAAAACCAAGTTGTCCAAGAGCTTATAACATATGAAACATATTAGCTCTGTAACTCACAAAGAGGTTAGCAACTTATCTTCCATTGCTTTCATGTGACCAAGGGCTAAAACCATGAAACCAATATAAGTACTCTATTTTGTAGTCCAAATCGAGGTTGTTTCTCCATGTGATCAAGATATCTCTACCCATCCAACATGAACACCTTCTCACTGCACATGACCACAAGGTAAAGAAACAAAACCACCAATCAAGAGGATACACACATATTCTCAAGAAAGAGTTCCAAGTTATCAAAACATAACCAACTCCATAAAGATCCATAATCATGAGCTTTCCATGCCCCACATAGATCATATTGATAATATCCATGGTTTCCATTCACAAATCTGAAAAACAATGTTAACTCAAGAAAATTCATTGCAGCCCTAGAAGCCTTCCAAAAACCTCCAATTCATTCTAACAAATTCCCACAAGCTTTCCAATCTAAGAAATAAAAAATCAAGGAACATCCAAAACCTAGTTCACCTTAAGCTTTGATATGAAATGATGAGAAATAAATAGGTTCAACACCAATTGTTTGAAAATTCATTCTCTATCCAAATATGACTTCAATGGATGAGATATAAGGCTTAGATTACAACAGCACGAAAATCTAAAACTTATATGCAAATATAGAAATTTAAGTTGCCTTAATTTAGAATTACCATGATTAGATCCATCTTCTTAATGATGCTAAAAACTAGCCAACATACCATGCTTATTAACACTATCTTATGTGAACTTATAACAACAATATATAAGAGAATAACATCACCATAAGATAGGAGAAATAAGGAACAAATCAGCAACACAAGAGCATCACATAACAAAATATTTACATGGAGAAACCCTTGTGAGGGAAAACTCCATCAAGAAGAGAGGCAAAGTATGCATAATCTTCAAACAAATGAGATACAATACAATCACTTCCATTCTCCTATTTACCTCCACCATGGTAGAATTTGTGCACTTGTGAACAAACTCCCTATGCCTCAACTTGTCCTTGTACCTACAATGGAACTCTACATCCACTATGGCTCATAATTCTACATCCAAGAGGCTAAATTTATAGATGTGTGAAGACATCTTAAGCCCCAAACAAGGCTCCCAAAGATGACCCTTCATTCCAAATGTCTCCAACCCTTGGAATACCTCCTCAAAATGCGAAAAGATATTAGTTTTGGCTCTAATACTTTCCCTCCAACTTGGGCACCCAAACATGGGAGATAAACATTACTTTAAGTGTAATAAATGATGGAATACCAAGACACCTATTGCCTTATTTCAAGCTACCACTTGGAGAATCCCAACAGTCACTCATTTTTCCTTTTCCTTATCTTTTATTATCCCATTTTAGCTATACGCATGTATGGAAAATAATATTAAATATTTATGTCTACAACTCACCTTTATCGTTGCTAGTAGACCCATCACCCCTTATGAATATATTACAAACAATTGTGAAAATTAATATGACAAAATATTTTCCCAATACACCCTAAGTACCTAGAGACACTTTCAAAGGATGTTGGAACCATGACATAGGATTTACAAGGTGGATGATACGATAATTCTAAGAGCCTGAACTTGGAAGATAAACATTAAATTAAATGTAATAAATTATGGAAAACCAAGTGACACTTGTTGCCTCTTTCCAAGAACCCACTTGGAGAATCACAATAGTCACTCATTTATCCTTTCCCTTATCTTTTATTATCCCATTCTAAGCATCCACATGTGGGAAAAATAATATTAAATATTTATATCCACACGTCACCTTTATTGTTGCTAGTGGACCCATCACCCCTTATGAGTATATTACAAACAGTGAGAATTAATATTACAAAATATTTTCCCAATACACCCTAAGTGTCTGGATACATTTTTCAAGGATGTTGGAACCATGACATAGGATTTATAAGGTGGATGGGACCTTAATGCTAACATATTTTAGGCAAGAACACAATATAGAAACCATAAATAGTTTAGAAAATTATTAACAAAACCACAAGAAGTATAACACCAAAACTTAAGTCCCAATTCCAACGACACCTTCTTGGTCTTGGTCTTCTTGGCTATTTAGCATATTTTTGACACATCTTATAATTTAGTTATATTTGTTATACTTGACCACCCACTCTTGGTTGCTCCAATTTGTCCTCTTTCAACCTATTAAAAAATGCTCCATGAAAAGTGTCCATACCTACCATAATGTTGATCAAGATTCTAATTTAACATCCCTATTACATTCTCTTATGCATCATAAGAATTTGTCATATGTAACTATCATCAGGATGACTTTACAGGAAATAAAAGATCCTAGCACATGACCTAACCAAAACACCTCAAAGTGGGATGCCTACCTCCTCATGTGAGGACAAAAATCACTAGAAGATAAAATCTTTTAAGTTTCCAAATAGGACACTAACTCTCCCAAAAGAAGAGAAAACCATTAGAAGATGAAATAGTGTTCATGCATACACAATACATTAAAATAAACATAAGGAATGTAAGGTTGGTATTTTAACAATAAGATTAAGACATGTTCAATTTGGCCTTAGTGTGATTTAGTCATGGTGGCATAGGAATGTTCTTTGCTCTTATGCTCCTTGACCCATGTGCATCTACACTTTCACTTATGTGCAAAAATTGGTGATGCTAAGAAGTTCCTTTAGGGGTTTGTAGCTATAAATATATATATATATATATATATATATAGATATATATACATCCTTTTGATTTCATTAATAGCAATAAATGCTCGTTATCAATAAACAAGATGGAAAGACACAACACACAAATATGTAAGATGGCTAGACCTGGTAAATCAAAGCATACCATCTATTGATGCAAGTGTTGATATAATATAGATAAGGTTCTAATGATTTGATTTGATGCATTCCAATGTTCGAATTTGATAATCTTGATGATTAACTAATGATGTTGAACTTGTCATTAAATACAATATTCCTATTTCCCAATTAAAAATATTTGACACAATTTTTGATTAGATTAAAAATGGAAGGGCTAGTACCCTTTACAAAACAACCATAGAGGCAAACCAGGAACTCATGAGTAGTGAAAAAACCAAAAAAAGTAAATAGATACTAAATTTTAAAATGTTTGACCAACAGTAAAACAGACGAAAAAATCCAAAAAGCTGGGACCAACACATAACCACATGGCACCTAGAGGTCTCCCAATAAATTGAGACCAATGATTGCATTCCATTCCTAAGATAGGAATTTGAGCTTCTTTTCGAAAGTCACAAGACCTTGTTGAATGGCCTGGGTATCCATCGTGACATCACAAGCTGAGGTTTCCACCTTTTTACCCTTCTTCTTCTGCATGTGACCTTCTTCCACACCTTTTGTAACCCGCTTTCCCTAGCACTTCCTCAACTCATCCTGAAAAACATGAAGAGTGAGGGTAGTGTTCTTCATGGTTTCTTTGCTGTAGTCAATGATGACCCTCAGGCATTGCATTATCTTTTCCTGGTTTTGATGGATGGCATAAATATTTGTCAATAAATTCTTCTTTTCTTCCTCAGTACCAACGATAGCCTGTAGATCATCCAACTCTTTTTCCCACCTCTCCCACTTCTCAAAAGACTTGGCCAAAGAAGAAATCATGTCCCAATGCTCCTTATTTTCCACCTCCCCTGGCCACAGGACCTATTGTTCTAGAACCTTGCCTTCCAAAATTTGGATTCTCTCTTTAGCTGTGACCAACTAACCCAAGAGCCACTTCATGATATCATTTTGACCGTTAATTATCTTCAAATTTCATTAATTTTTTTTTCCAAAAGGGTCAATTAGGGTATGAATCAACCTAGGTTCTGTACCAGGTTCCTCTAGGTTAATGCACAAGTCAGGATAATTTTGAGGGTTAGGGTTAGAAATAGGAGGGGTGTTGGGAACATTAGAGATATGGCCATGAGCTGAAGAGTTCATAGGAGAGTTGGATAGGGTTGGATTCTAGGATTCATCATTATCATTAGAGTTGTCGGACTGCCCTGACCCAAAAGTAGAAATGGGTGTGGGCATGGGCTCCAATAGGGGAGTGCATTTGATAGGGACGAGGGGGGGTGTTTTATCATTCACAGGGGCTTTACCCTAGGCTAAGGTGCTAGGACGAACGATAGGAGGGGTTTCATCAATAGTAACAGAGGGGCTGGGGTCCCAAGGGGGATTAGTGGGGTCCAAAATAGTCAAAGTGTTCTTGCGCACAATAGCAGGGGAGGGAAGCAAGACAAAATGGAACTTGCATAAATGAAAAATAAGGCCCTAGTGAATGGGTAATTTCTTTCTTTTAGCCTAAACATTTCTCACAAATTGCTTGAACGAAGACAAGAGCCAAAAGGGGAAATTCATTTTGATATTATACCTAAGATGATTGAGCATAGGGGAAAGATTGGGCATGGAAGCTACAGAAACACCCTTCTAGAGTGATGTACCTCATGAGAATTTGACACACAAGTTGATGACTAATAATTAAATTAAAAAATGAGAAAAAATGAGAAAAAAATTAATTTAAGAGGATGAAACCATAGATATTTATACCCATAATAAAATTGAACACATAAATAACTAAAAAAGGTTAATCTAAACTATTTAAAATTGAATTAATAAATTATATATTTTTGAATTTTAAACTATATTTTATATAAAATAAAATAAAAATAAAAATGTTACATTTTTAACAAACATAAAAAAGAAAAGAAGAAGAAGCACTTTTATCTTTTACATTTATATTCATATGAATGAATGAATTTTAACGTCCACGAGGCTAAAAATAACCTATGGGGTAATTAGCCTTGTCATTTTGATCCTTTACATTCCAATAATTCTCTTATTTAAGGAGATTATGAGCATTCCCATCTTCTTAATAGTCTCCTTGCTAAATAAACCATACCAAGAAATAATTGTCATGATATTGGCATGTTTGTCCTTGATGTTCTTGAAGGCAACACACTCCATGATAAAGTGTTTTTATGATTGGACATTGCCTTGGTAGTGCAAAAAATACACACCCTTTCTTACCATGCTTCTTTAGGCCTTTTCCATTGCTCTATTTCACATTAGAGTTGATGAGAGTTGGTTCTTAATTGAGCAATGAGAATCTTGGCTCTCAATGGAATACTAGCTGCTATGTACAATTTTTGTTGATGATCACACGTGGGGTTAAACTCCTCAAGATAATATTTCTTCTTTTTCCCTAGCACTTTATCCCATATACGCTTGTGGAAATTAACCAAAACAAAATCCTTTATCTCTTTGTTATTTGTGGGGCAAGCATTCAAGTATAGATTCCATTTTCTCATCCATTTGTTGTTTTTCTTCATCCACGTCTTCTTTCTTTTGCTCATGGTGTCATTGAAAATGACCTTAGACCATATACTTATTTCCATTTGTTCAATTCTTTTAAAATATTTTATGAGATACAACGTAGAAATTGCTTCAAAAAGAGCTTCCCCCATTTCACTCAGCATAATCTCATAAGGAACCGAACCTTTTATTTTGAACTTGCTTATAGTCAAGCATTTTTTAACTTTCTCAATTTGTTTCCACTTTAAGTTTGAGGTGTTGCTAGCCCACAATTCACACCCATAGAGCACGATTGGAAGCACTAAAAGCCCAAAAAGAATCTAAGTAGTTTTTCAATCTCGTAACTCTACCTTTCTACATCTATTATGAAGAGCATACAAAGCTATCCAACTTCCTAAAGTTCTTTTCTTTCCACAACCCTCCCAACTAAGCTTGTTGTTGAAGTCAATCCCAAGGTACTTGTACTTAGTTACTACTTCAAAAGTGTTGCTATCAAAGTAGAACTTATGTTGGTTCCACTTTCTACTATTGGAGGAAATCATGATTTTTGTCGTGCTGGTATTGACTTGCACTCCCATTGCTCTACAAAAATGTTCAAGGGCATATAGGTGTTCTTGCAACTTGTGAGCCAATTTGGTCATCCAAATAAGGTCATCATCATATAAAAGAAGTTTATCACAAATTCTCTCAAACCCACACCATCTCTTCCATGCCAATTTAACCATTCTTCCAGTTTGCCAATATATAAACCCAAGAGTGTAGGGGATAGGGGGCACCCTTGCTTGACCCCAATGTCACTCCTAAATTTTCTTGAAACGATTGTCAGAGATTTGATTTTGGCTTTAACTTCTTTATACAACTTGTCAATAGTTGCTCTTAAATATGTGGGAATCTCAGGTTCTTCTATTTTACATCATAGCTTATCCCTGAAGATTGTGTCAAATGCTTTTTTGAAGTCAACAAAAAAAAAAAAAAATCTTTCCTTTTTTCCCAAACTTTTTTGATGATATGCCTTAAAATGACTCCCTAATCAACTTTAGAATGCCTTAAAATGATTCTGTAATCAACTTTAGAATGCCTAGACCTAAAGCCTCCTTGACCTTTTCCAAATCATAATAGACCCTCTACCTACCACAAATTTATTTGACAAAATTCACAATAGAAAATTGCAACTAAAGAAGAGACTATGGAAATACCTTCAGATTATAGCTCTCGATCCGTTGAACTGCTTAGGGGAGAGGACCCAGTGGTTGAGCATCCTAACTTCACGCTTCTCAAAATCCTACATGGAAATTTCAAATCACTCCCATTTTTTTTACAACAGCTTACTTGGCAAGTCCCTTGCTTATAACTAAGGTTTCAAGGCCACATATCAAATATAATGCCACATTAGCATGCTTTTTGTCAAGGTGTCCAAAAAGACTAAAAAAAAAGTGAGACTAATACTTGTGCACTAAATTATGTTTTATTGGTAAATTGATGTGACATCACATGATTTGTTGCTTTTTAGATCTAAAGAATACATTTCATTCAATTATGGGTAGTCATCATCAACATTAAAGTCACAACTATTAGTCCAATATTGGGTTTAAGTCATCATCAACTTTAAAGTCACAACTATTAGTCTAATATTATTAAAAATATTGAACACTAAATCAACAAATATTATAACTATTGAGTCCTCTTCCCTAGTCTCCTCAAGGTCATATAAATCTTTTATTCCATTTCGTTTGTATTCTACGGATCACTTCTCAAGTTTAAAACAGAACATCGAAGGCTGAAGAACGAATAGGACTTAAACCCCATTTCCAAAACCGTTAGAATATTCAAAAACGAATAGATATCTTACCGTTTTCAAAATCCTTGAAATCCTTTAAAACGAGTAGACTTAAAACCATTTCTAAAACCCTTCGAATGCTTAACCCTGAAACTTTCGATGCAATTAAATCCTTCCTAATTTTCTGATATCTCGAGTATTCACTCCTTAGCCACTATACCCATGCGGCATTTTGCACTTTTAAGACTTATTTTGCAACGCTTTGTTGGGTAAAAATCTCATGCATCTTTCTTCAACGTACCAAACAAAATGAGAGCTGTTCGTTTAGCTTCATGCCTTTCTCCATTGAAAAATCGGTGGGTCTCTGCAAGAAATATTGCAGGAGTATCAATCGAAGGAGAACACAAGAACCCAATTCCAAAAAGACAGCCCCGAGTGCGCAAAGGTACTATATGCGTTTCATATGTTAACTTGTTCACACTTCTTTGTCATACTTATTTTTAAGCTTTAAAGGAGACAATTGAAGATGTTTTTGAATTTTTTGTTCTGAACAGATGAACCACAGTCACATGTATATGCGACTTCTGATTTCCATGATTATCGTGCGATGCAGCTGGTATTCCTTGGCACCTCGTCATCTGTGCCCACATACAATAGAAACAATTCATGTATTGCTCTCAGATTAGGTACTACACATTTTGAGGTTTCTTGAATTTTTTTGTGTTGAATGCTTTTCTAAAGGTTTTGTAAAATGTTTTATACCCTACTCGCTGAAATGTATATATGACTTTAATCTGAAAAGTTCATTTGTTGTCAAAGTTTATTGGCAGTGATAGTTATAAATCCTAATGTTGACAAGGACAATTAAGGTGATTTTAACTCCTTCCAAAACACGAAACCCTGAATCTTCTAGCTCATTATATCACCTTTGAATAACTAACAAGCATAATCACTGGGAAACTTGTGTTCAGTTGATGGTTACCATATCTAAACGTAATACACGTGTTCCCTTATTCTATATTCCTGTGCCCTATTTTTAAATTAAGCCCCTGGCCCTCTGTCCATTGCCTCATTTCCAGTTCACCATGCTAATAAGTAAAAATAAACAAAAGACTTTAAGTTTACTCGTAGAAATAATGAATAATTGACTAGTACACAGCCCCATTTTGATTTTTTACTGGGGAATTTTTGACAGTGAGGAATCAGAACTTGCTGAGGGTTTTACTTCATCGAAGTCTTCTTTTTGAGACTTTTGTGGTGATTTTCTAGGAAAACAAATATTTTATCCTTTATAAACTGGTATCTATTAAGGTTCAATTTTTAGTTTCTACAAATGGATAGGTGAAACAGTATGGGCAATTGGTTTGAAAAGGGAAATGAGGGTCGCAAGGTTGTCAGGGATATGATATTTTGTAGATAGAGCTCTATTCTCCCCATTTTCTTTGGAAATCGATTTAATGTTTCCTACATTCTTTTAACCCAAGGGCCAATAGACAACAGTCATTATTGACATTAGTAGGAGATTCTTGGCAATCATGGGTTGAAGTATCTTGTAATATTAACATTGGTCACCGTTTCACTTAGAAGTTAGAAGACTTGCCATCTTACATATATTAAATAAAATCGAAAAACTTCTAGACATATGTAAATTTTTTTTTCCTTGAACTGTAGAATTTGAACTATTTGATCCCTCATCTTGGCAGGCATGTTGGCAAAACAACCTCAAATTTATGGGGGCTTATAATCTGCCTGGAACTACTTGGTTTATACCCATAATTTTTAAAATATTTTCAATTTCTGTTAAAATCATGGAAGAGAATAAGAGATCATCATTAGCAAATAGGTTTTGAGTGGGTTGCCTTGCCTATGTCACTGACATAATGGAAGGGCATTCCCAATTTGGAATTTGATTGAGTGAGAAAGAAGCAGTGGCAAACTTGCTAGGTGAGGTTTGAACAACATCTATCAAAAGCATTGGAAAGTTTCTAGTTTAATCATAGCATTTGACTTTTGGGTTTTAGGGGAGTAGAGAATTTCTTGAAGACATATGATATTTTCTGTTATTTGCCTGCCTAGCATAGTTGGAAAACTCAGACTCAGCTTGGTTTTGACAGCCAAAAATTTGACTTGGACTTGGCAAAACAGAAAAAGAGAAAAATATAAGTCTATTCTAATCATCAATTTGTCATAATGCAAAGATTACATATGTTATATGACCCTCATAGGCTCAAACCGATAAATTATGCCTTCATTTAAGGATGTGGAGATTTTTAACAGGGCTAGGCAAGTTTTTTACAGTACTCAACCAAGACTCGGTGAGTAACACAATGCAGTCATTTTGGACTTGAGATTTGCACTAAGTCTGGGCATTTCCATGCGAGTTTTCTAAAAGAGCTTCCTAGAACAAAGTTATTTTGAGAGGAAGTAACAATTTTGTATAGAAGGGGCTTTCTGTTTAAGTAATTGAGCTATGATTTTGGAGACAATTTCATACACCATATTATAGAGGGAGATTGGGTTGAATTGGTTCAGTTCCTCAGCTTTGCTGCATTTAGGAATAAGGACCAAGGTTTTTGTATCTAGAGATTTGAGAATTCTCCTGTTTTGCTGAATTCATCAGTTCCAACCTAGGAGAAATAGGTTGAAGTGCGTTGAAAGGATTTTGAAGGGGATTTGTTCAAACTTGGTTTAATGCGATTTTGGATCTGGATGGACTGTTGTACCCAGTTTTTGCTTGGTCGAAGTCTTCATTCTCTGAAGCAGATACAGACCTGAAAATTTTACGGCGCTGGTTAAACCAAGTTCACATTTGAAGTTGGGTGGAACTTGAAAAATCTTCTAAGGCACGAAGAAACTTGGAGATGGTGTGAGATTTTGCTACGTGGCGTCATCTCATACCTTGACATTAGTTGGAGGGAAAGATATGTTGGATGTTGTCAGGGGGGGTCAAAGTTTAGGCTGATCCAAAATAGTTTGTTGCCTAGTATAATATAGTTTTGTATCTGGATGAAGCCTCACAAAAAGTGAAGACTAAGACTTTTGGAAGCCAGATGCTCTGATAACCTTTTGGTTCTGAGGGTTCTATCATATCAGCTTTATTTTCTTCGTGGTGTCTGCAAGTGAAGAAACCTGGTGATGATGTGGCAGGGTGTGAGTGGTATACAAGTTGAGTAGAGTAGTTGTTGGGTGTTTAGTGCATGGGAGATGTTGATAGCCTTGTAAGCTTTTGTAGAAACGATGTAATCAATCTGACAATCTTCCACATAATATATTCTCTATGTTCTTTTATATTACCTGCAGATGTAATTCTGTACTATTATTTTTATGTTTTATCCTGGATCCTACAGTAATATCAGAGCAGTTAAAAAATTCTTAATGGTGCAAGAGGATGAAATGTGAGGTGTTTCCCGAGTCAGATTTTTGCTGAGTGATTTATTTGCTTGGACTACAGGTTTATTATTGTGCTGTCTGCTGGCCGCATGAAGAATTATTAGAAGAAAGGCAAAGGCGCCAAAGTGGGAGTTTATAAGCATTTGGTAGAGGTAGCGTGAGAGTTTATTTATCTATCATTGGGAGTTGACAATGTGCAGCTAACAAAGCTATTGCAATAGGTAGGCTGTGCCCAGCAAGTCACTGGTAAATTTAAACCTCTTGTGAAGATATATACGTGCAGCCAATTCCTGTGTACAGCTTCATTGCAGTTACACAGCCAGCATAGGGTGGGTGGCAGCATTTATTTCACTAAGGATGTATTAGTATGTTCATGAAGTGGTGCTGTGACACCAATATTTGAGAATTTCATCTGTTTTTTATGCATTGAAGTGTGGAACTTGCCCAAGGCAAAGGATTGGATTTTAACTTTTCTCGTAGCTGTCTTATGAATCACTTTATTAATCAACATCTACTAATAATTGGCCAAATGTTTGAAGTGAAAATGAAATAGGAGTAAAATAAGCATGGAGAATAATATTTTGGTCTAAAATGCAGCATATGAATTCCAGAAAGAAGGTTATTTTTTAGTGTTGAAGTTTTAATAATGATTTTTCTTTGAAGTGGTGAAGGTCTAAGAAAGACTCTTTAAAAGAAAAATTGATTGAGTATTTATCAACAAATGATTGTGAGGGAGTTGATAAGGAATCTCTTTATTAAGACTTTGGATGTTGAAGGTTGTTGGTTCAAATCCTAGGTTGTTCTTTTTATCACATCATTTTGCACATCATGCTTTATGGACTAGAGATATATGGATCTTATTTTGTAAGGGTGCATTGTTGGTTGA
This sequence comes from Sequoia sempervirens, assembly GCA_007258455.2. Classification (NCBI taxonomy): domain Eukaryota; kingdom Viridiplantae; phylum Streptophyta; class Pinopsida; order Cupressales; family Cupressaceae; genus Sequoia; species Sequoia sempervirens. The sequence goes on from VDFB02327415.1 coordinate 56,884, forward strand.
ATCCGACACCCAATTTCCTGCCTTTGAATATGGGCACTTGTGTTCTTTGAGCATTTACATGCATTTCACTAATCGGGCTTTTGGAGATTCTAATGCTACATTAGGTGGATAAAGTGTAACAGAGTCAAAGAGGAGGTTGAAGGACAATAAGTGATCCAAAGTTTTGGTAACCAAGGCAATGAAAATTTTTGGTGGCCAAGATAGTGAGAAAGGTCCAAAATTTTGGTAACCAATACAATGAGAAGTTTTTGTGACCAAGATAGTGAAGGTGATTTGGTAATCACAAAATAAAGTTTTGGTAGCCATGATAGGTGATAGTGGAATGGTTGTTGTAACCAATGTAGTGAAGTTTTGGTGTCCGTGATAGGTGAAGGAGGAACAATTGTGATGACCAATGCAATGAATTTTTGGCATCCATGATAGGTGAAGGAGGAATAGTTTTGGTAACCAATGTTGTGAAGTTATAGTTGTTGTCACTTGGAAGTGCACCCTAGTCGAAGTTGGTTCAACATTCTAGTGAAACATGGGAATGATCTCAAGGTGTGGGACCTTGTAGATGAGATCAAACCTCTGGAGAAGGCTAGCTCCTTTCTAGTCTAGAAGAGGGAGGAGGTGAAATTGACAATTTTATTAATATAGAGGCATAGGCTTGTTTATAGTCGCAAAGGATGCAAAATACATGGCACTGCTATAGAAATAATGGAAGAAAGGAGCACATGGCTAGGAAAGAAACCCTGACCATGACCTTGCCAATGATGTATGGCATATATGCATGAGAATCCTCATATGCAAGGTTTGGAAATCATTACAAATACTCTTGCTATACTTCTGCATTGATAATTTTGAGGAAGAAGTGGATAAACCCTTGTGAAATCGCTGCAAATCATGGCCCAGGAATGGTCACTTGATAGAAAGGGGGTTTGCAAATTAATAAATGTTGTATGGATGCCACTTTTCCCTTTGGAATCCATGGAAAATGGGTTTAAAGCCCTTTTGGAGACTCCATGGATCGAGATTTGGTAGTTGAGGGAATTGTTTAAACATTAATGGTGTTTCTTGGGAGTTATCCCTTCTTTTTGGTCTTTTGCGAAAATCCGACCCTCATCTAGGTTTGGTTTTTCCATCGTTTTAGTTGAAAGGTAGAAATCTGGTCAGGATATGGATATATCTCATCATTACTAAAACCTCCGTAGTATATGATAGACCCTTAGAACTTTGCAAAACCTCCCTAACGCCTTTTAGTCTTCATCGGGTTCATACGCTTTTACTTTTGCAAAGATTTGATCTTCATTGGACATTGGCGAAACTTCGGCCTCCATCAGGACATGTGTGGAAACCCCTAGAATTTCTGCAAGTTTCTTAGCTTTCTATTTTGTGGGAAACCTCTTTTTGTTTGAAAAACGACCCTATTCGAAACTTGACAGAACTTTGGGCTCCATCTAGACGTGCAAAAATTTGATTAGCATTGGGCCCATGCAAAAACATTAATGGCATTGGGTCCATGCAAAAACCTTAATGGCATCGAGTCCATGCAAGAACTTCATCTGCAATTGAATCTTACCTTTTGATCGGTTCACTTAGAAATGTCTGCAACAACCTCCTTCAACATTTTGACTTTTGTAGAACTTCAACTTTCATCTAAACCATGCTGGAAAAATACCTCCACCTGTCCACAAATCCATTGGCACTAGGCCCATGTGAGTTGGGAACCTTCATTTGAACCTTGTAGAAACATTGGCATCATCTTGACATTGCAGGAAGTTCACATGCTATTGAACCTGCCGGTTTGGAAACTCCTACTGAACTACACCCTATTAGCCTTGAACTGGTTCACATGGAAATACTCGCATGTTATGTAGGCAAACATAAGTTTGCAAAATATTAACTTAGCCCTTTCAAACTTCACGGACTGAGACTTGGTCGTTGCAAGATTGGTTTGAGCACTAATGGCATTTTAGGTCAAAAATGTGCTTTTGGAGTCTATTGGTGGAGTATTAGGTTTGGGCCTATCGTCATGCCAAAGACATTAAATCATCCGCAACCCCAAAGAGCTTTATGGTTAGGCGTTGGGCCTTGGACCTATTGCGTATCGCCTGCCATTGAGCCTAGAAGGAGAGCATGTTCATCTTCAATGCCTCGATAGGACAATCCTTTGTCGAGCATCAGACATCCGTTGTGATGCTTGCCAATGAGGAAGGGGAGGATGACGGACGCCAAAAGTTCAACTGTCAACAATGATGTGAGCATGGTGTCATCAGAGGATGGTGTCAACAAAGGATTGATGACATCTTGCATGACATCAACAGAGGAATTAGGATTCGAGGAATACAAGATGGAAGGAATGGTAGGCTGAAGGTGCGATGAAATGACTTAGAGGAATTTTTAAGGGCGGACTTTAGGCATTGGGGAGATGAAGGGAGGCATGCCCAAAAGGGATGAAGGTATGGAAGAAGTCGACAGCCTAAAGGATCATAAGTTCAACACTTAGACATTTTAAGGACTTGGACTTTGGGAGTCGGAGGGTTGGGGAACCTTAGGATGGGTAGATGATTACAAATTTACAAGAATCATCGACGTATTGATAAGTTCCATACTTCAAAGATTTTCAAAGGGAAACAAGACGAACCTTGGAGTTGACAGAGATGGCATGTAGGTATGAGGGTAAGCGAAAGTTCAAAAGTCTGACAAGTAACACTTAGGCGATTTTGCAAGGTGGACTTCGGGGATTGGGGAATGTTCACGAAGGGGACTTAATTTGGCATGAATGGAGGGGAAACCCTAATGGCCAAAAATGTCGATAAACCAACACTTAGCCACTTTTGCAAGGTTTGATGTGAGGAATCAAGGCTGATAGGAAAGGTATGACGACATGGCTACTAGCAAAACTTTGAAACTCTATCAAGTCGAACACTTAGTCAATTTTGGATTTTTGCAACTTGGGTTTTTACTAAGGCATGGACAAAGAGGATTATAAATGCAAGGCCCAAAGGAAAGAACATCATGCAAGATGGCCTAGGTAAGATCTCTCAAATCGGTTATTATTGATGGGCTATAAGGGGGGCATGAAATGACAACAGTAGCCAAGACAACAAAGGAATTTTTTATTTTTGGTAACTAGAACATTGAAGTCTTGGTGGCCATGATAGTGAGTAGGTGGTTGTTTGCACTATGGTGTTTGTTTCCGATCCAATTTTTGGTATCCCTAGCTCAACAAAAATATGATGTAATTAAGGGCGGATGTTAGAACTATTACATCATATAGTTAGTTAGTTAATAAATAAATAGTATTAAGTTAGGAATTAGATCTTAGTTGTGGGAATTTCTTATATAGAAATTGAGTAGAGTAGGAGTTGGATGATTAGTGCTCAAGAAATGTTATAGGATTTACAAGCCATTGTACAAAAATTAAAATGATGTTAATCAATTTGACCATCTCCCATGTAATATATTTTCTGTGTTCATTTATATTACTTGCAAATGTAATTCTCTATTATTATTTGTATGTTTGATTTTGGATCCTATAGTTTTCTTCTAGTTGGCTTGGTAATGTATTTACACCTTGGTTTCTCTTGTGATAACTTGGAAAATCCCCATTGGTTCTTGATACCCAAGGAAGAAAGGGATTGGAGCTGAAATGTTTTCAAATCCAAATTATTCTAGAGGTTTTGGCTTTGGATTTGCTTCACATCATTTCACTCTAAGCTTGTGATGGACATGGAATATTTTATGAAACCTAGGAAATGAGATTTTTGGTCCTTTGGATAACTATGATATTTTATGGGGGTTGTGGTGGTTTTGGAAGAAATGGCAACCGTAGGTCTTTTGGTATCTTTCATTCAATTGTCTCTAGGAGGCAGCTCCACGTTTGCCATCTCACCAAAACAATGGGGGACCTTAACAAGCATATTTTGTTCTCGTGGATGCGATACAAGTTGTTGATCACCCCTTTGGAACTTGTCAACCATTGATGAATCTTAGGATTAAATCAGTTAAGTGGTTGTGATAAGTTGGACCAATTTTTGAACCAAGTTTTTGCAATTTTTACAACGTTTGCAATTTCTGTTTTCTATTGCTGGGATAGATTTATTGGAAGATTTAGAGTATAATTTCACCAACCAATCTCATTCAACATTCATTGATTAAAGGAACATTACATCAAATGGTCACCATACATTCAGTGTGCTTGGAAAAAGAGAGATATATGTATATTATTATGGGCTGTGTGAATGACAGAAATAAACTCATTTATACTTCTTAATCTCTCACAAAAATGCAGATTTCCATGTCTTTGAGCTGCTGCTACCTAGCCTCCAAACATAGAATGTGTAGGGCCTCCAAACTCAGTGCCATACTCACCAACTCTCCTACTCGCCTGAAACCTTCCAAGAGTTTGCGCCAGCTATAGGATCCACTCACAAGACCTCCCACAACCTCTCTAGCTGCTGATATTCTTCTGCAGACCTCATGCCACTTTCAGGAATGATGGTGACCAGATTATATGCTCTCAAATATGTCACAAATCCATTTCCAAATGCAACAGCTATGACTTGAGTGTGATCACCCAACAAGTAAATATCCCACGTCCCACTTCTAGAATATTGTCTATCATACCCAACAACACTTCATATTGTTGATGTTATAGGGTTAGGCCTCACTTCTAGCACCCGACTCATGAAGCAATAAATTCAATATAGCCTTATCGGCTATTTAATTTATTGAAGCCAATATTAAAGTGAAGAGGTGTGTAAGAGACCAGGTGTCTCTCAACCCGATCACTGGCTGGCACTGCTAAGTTTTTGTTTGGTTTCTGTAATTTTGATTTTTTTGAAGGTTTTTAATAAAAGAGAAATGGCGATTTTGCTCGAAAATACTATAAAAATTCATAATAAATTTAGAGACGGTAAACAAAGCATCAAATCACTACTCAGATGATGGCGCATAAATTTATTAATCTTCTGGATTCATACAATGGATAAAATTGAACATATAAGAAAAAGGCAATAACATTTATTCAGAAAACCTGGTTATTGCAGCCGCTCAAAAATGATGAAGAATGGTACGACTAGCCTCTGAACTATAGATCTCCAACCTTGAAATATGTGCCAAGCCTCCAGAACCCTTAGGTTTCCAATATGAAAGAACCAGAAGGTCAGAATCTTAGGCGTTTTTAGCTGGGGAGAAAGTATGCCCTTGCTGCAACCAAGTACGGCCTCTAGCAGCAATAAAGAAAGTACGGCTGGTAAAGAAAAGACTCAACAACTGTAAATGATCTCTAGTCAAGTCGCCCCTGACATCTGGTGAATAATCTCTTCTCAAACTTATTCTGAATCTATCACAGTAAGCACAAATGCAACCTCTGAATGAAGTCACCCTGTTGACAATCTTCAACTGATATTGCACAGTCTCAGTATGCTTGATTCTGAAGAGGGAACGTTCTTCAAAACTTGATGATTTGCAGAAACCCTCGTTTCTCAAACCCCAATGCTCTCAGAGAGAAATAATAACAAATTCGAATAATCAACATAATGAATTCGATTTGCCTTGAGGAAATATATAACCTCTCTCAAAAAGTCAACCCTTCACAAAAAAGCTATTAAATGAGCAATTAAAATATCATTAAATCGCCATTTAATGATTTAGGCATTTTAATTACATAATGGCGTCCCTTTTTTTAAATGAGCATTAAAATACTCATTTAATATTAATTTATCCCTTATTATAAAGTATTAATGACACTTTATAATTTGCCATTAAATAATTATTTTTAATTATTTTCATTAAAGTGACTTTATATTATAAAGTCAAATTAATAAACTTTTAATAATGATCAAATGCCTTAATAATTACTGTTTGCTCATCAAATCATCAAACCGGGTCGAAACTGAGCTAACCAACTGAATCAGGTGCTCTGCCAAAAATAGCATCTCCTGCCTGCCTGACTTACTATAAATAGTAAGTACCTCTAAATCACTCTGTAAGTGTCCGCAGAAGCCCAAACCTGAATCAAATGCTGGAGTGATGTTCCCAACACTGGATAATTGCCATAGATAACCCTCTAATCAAAACTGTCAGCCTACGAGGGTCACAATAATAGGCTCACCCCTCAACAAACAATGTCAGCTAAAACGGGGACATTGCAAGGCGCTTCACTTGAGAACAATATAATATTTAATAATTTGTTTGAGGCCGACCTCAACTCATTCGCCACCCCTATGGAGTTACATCGATTCATGAAGAAGGCCGACATGATATCTAGAAGAGACGCGATGTTTAGAAGACTCCTCTTCGTCTTGTATATATATGCAATGCTGTTTGACAATGATTCATTATTATTTTTACATCACTTTCATAGTTGACATCATAGGCGTGTGAATTTCTTCAAGTGCAGATCGAAGTTTACAAGAAGGCTGAATTCTATATCAAGGAAGAGCAATATAATAATCTGAGATTGCATCAAGCTTTGGTGCTAACATTTGGCCTTGTAATCAGCCTCATTGTAAAGAACATTGTTGATTCATATTCAATATATAAGTGATATATTGTTGCTGGGTTTTTCTCTCTCAAGTGGATGGTTTTCCCAGGATATGTGCTGTGTCTATTTGTTTGAAATTGAATTAAAATCTGCTTATCTAACTTCTGATCCTAAAACTAACATGGTACCAGAGTGGGTTTGAGCAAGATCGTGATCAGATTTACATAAGTAGCATTATCTTTCACTCTTGTTCTCATCTTCTTGTGTCTATCTTATCATAAAAAATGGTGAACGGGCTCAAAAGGTTGATGATAGACTTGAAGGTGCTTCCAACTTCACCTCTTGGAAGTTTAGAGTGTTGCTTGCATTGGAAGAGAATGAAATTGCTGAGTTCGTGGAGAGTGAAGTTCCGGAGCCTTTTGATAAGAATGAGAAATCACAATGGAAGAAGAATAGTACTAAGGCGAAGAAGATTTTGGTAGATTCTGTGAAGGACCACCTTGTGCCGATCATCTCCAAGTTGAAGACAACAAGAGAGATGTTCAAGACCTTGGAGGGATTATATGAGATTAATAATACAAGCAGAGCTCTTGCATTGAGGCAACAACTTCATCATATCAAGATGGCGAAAGGAGAGTCCGTCATCTCATTCTTCATGAAGATCACTGAGTTGAGAGATCAGCTTTGTGCCATTGGTCACATGGTTGATGATAAGGATTTGGTCATGTTGGCTCTTAATGGTCTTCCTCAATCTTGGGAGCCATTTATCCAAGGTATTAGTGGGAGATCAAAACTACCTAAGTTTGATCGCTTGAGGGAAGATTACATTCAAGAGGAATCGAGATTAGCAGCAAGAGGCAATGGGCAAAGTTCTACCAATGAAGAGATTCATGTACTTGCCGCTCAATCTTTGAAGAAGAAAGGAAGAGAAGGGAAGAAAGGCAACTTCAAGAGGAATAAAGATAGAAGATCAGATGGTGCTCCTGCATCTAAGAAGAAGAAGGATCTCTCTCATATACAATGTTTTAGATGTGACAAGTTTGGTCACTATGCAAAAGATTGTCCAACTAGACCCAAACAACATGCTTCAATTGCGGATGTGGGTGAGATCTCTCCTTAAAAGGATTCAAGTGGATTTCTATTTTATTCTGCCCTATCAAGCAATGTTCCAACGGATAGCAACACTTGGTTGATTGATAGTGGCGCCTCTCGTCACATCACTAGATTTAGAGAACATCTTTAAGATTTGGTGGAGAGAGATACAAGCATTCAAGTCATAATTGGAGATGATGCATGCTATTCCATGAAAGGTGTTAGAACCTCCTCTCTTCACTTAGATTCTGGTATCTCTCTTTAGTTGAGCGATGTACTATTTGTACCTGGAATCAAGCGGAACCTTGTCTCAATTTCAGCTTTGGAGGACAAGGGATATCAAGTTGCATTCTCTGAAGGAATATTTCTTGCATGGCCGAAAAACTCTAGCATCAAGACTGCCCGAGTGATTGGTGTTCGGCAAGGGAGTCTTTATAGACTTTCCACTCATCCAATACAGGCTTTGTTGCATGATTCAACAAGTTCATGTGAGCTTTGGCATAGAAGACTTGCTCACCTTCACTTGAGAGCATTTCCAACCATGGAGATGATGGTCACAGGCCTTCCTAAACTCAGCCAGGAGCATGAAGGTACTTGCCGAGGATGCGCATTGGGTAAGAATACCAAAGGTCCTTTTCATAGTAGTGAGAGTAGATCTAAATGTATTCTAGTTCTTGTTCATTCTGATTTGTGTGGTCCAATGTCTATTGCTTCTTTGAGTGGTTTTTGGTATTATATAATTTTCATTTGTGACTACTCTAGAAAGATTTGGATTTATTTCTTAAAGACTAAACAATTTGAAGAGGTACTTGCAAAATTCAAGGAATTTAAGGCTCAAGTAGAGAACTTGTCCGGGAAGAGGATCAAAGTTCTGAGAACTGACAACGGAGGAGAATACATCTTTGGAGGCTTCTGTAACTTTTGTATTGAGGCAGGGATTAAGAGGGAGTTTTGTGTCCCTTACAATCCATAGTAGAACGGTGTTGCAAAAAGGAGGAATAGATCCATTGTAGAAGCAACTAAAGCCATGATCCATGATCAATATCTGCAAACCTTCCTTTGGGCTGAAGCATCTAGGACAACTGTGTATGTTCAAAATCAGAGCCCTCATCGTATTTTAGAGAACATGACTCCTGAAGAAGCCTACACAGGTGTGAAGCCTGAAGTCAGTCATTTGAGAATCTTTGGTTGTCCTGTGTACGTTTATGTGCCTAAAGATAAAAGGACAAAGTTGGAACCTTCTGGCAAGAAGGGAATATTTGTGGGCTACAGTGAGTCTTCAAAAGCCTACAGGATATACATTCCAAGTCAAAAACTGATAGAGATTAGCAGGGATGTTACCTTTGAAGAGGATGTTGCATTCAAGAGATCTAAAGGCTCTCACATGGAGATAGATAATGAAGACCAAGAGACTCCTCAGGACATTGAAGTTGACCATACTCCTGAGATTTAGAGGGAGTCTACTGAACCAGAAGAAGATGGTGATCCAGTCGATCCTTTGGAACCAACTGATGGGCCTAGAGACATTGTTATTGGTCGAAAGAGACCTCTATGGGCTAGGCAAACAATGAAAGAGGCAAAAAAGTTTGTAGCTCCTAGAGGAACATTCAAAGAGAGCAAGAGACCACAAAAGTTTCCAAGCTATGTTGCAAACTATTGAATCTGAGCCTTCCTGTGTTGAGGAAGCTTCAAGTTAGCAAGTATAAAGAGATGCTACGGCTGAAGAATATCAATCTATCCTCAAGAACGATGTTTGGGACAATGTACCTAGACCAGAAGGGAAAGCTGTTGTATCTTCTAAATGGCTTTTCAAGATCAAGCATGCAGCTGATGGAAGCATTGAGAAGTACAAGGCTAGGTTTATGGCTAGAGGATTCTCTCAAAAAGAGGGAATAGACTATGAGGAAACATTTGCTCCGGTTGCTCGTTATACATGCATCAGGACTATCATTGCTATAGCAACAACTAAAGGATGGAAGTTACATTAGATGGACGTGAAGACAACATTTCTAAATCGTGTAATTGAAGAAGAGGTATACATTGAACAACTTGATGGATTTGAGGTTCATGGAAAGGAGTCTCATGTTTGTAGATTGAAGAAGGCTTTGTATGGCCTTAAGCAGGCCCCTCGTGCTTGGTATGAGAGGATTGATTGATACTTGATGAGCTTGGGCTTCTCCAAGAATGATGCTGATTCAAACCTATACTTCAAGGTAATTGATGGTGAGGCATTGATCTTGGTTCTTTATGTTGATGATCTATTTCTTACTGGAGAAGAACACTGTTGTGACCTTTTCACACATCGCCCCATTCAAAATGGGGACCTCCTAATTTTTGCTCCATTCTGGTCTTTTGGCTCTAGTTTTTGTGTGTGTGTCTCTCTTTCTGTCTCTTTTCTGCTGTCTGTCTTGCTGGGGTGTGCCTGTCCGTGAGCTTAAATGTGAAATTTTGGCCAAGTTTGTAGAATTAGGGTTTGTATTTTTCTGGTCAGTCTGAAGTCAAGTGAAGTGAATAGAGTGAAATTTGAGACCAACGATGATGTTAGTATGCTTCCAGCAAGCTCCCAGCTAAATTTCATCAAATTCTGACAACTTACTATTTTTAGTAAGTGTGCAATTCAGGGCGTTCCTTCAACATTTTTGAAGTTTCGACAGTTACACTGCATCCAGGACACGTCAAGCTACTTATCTACAAATTTTGGGCTGAAATCGACAACCTGCTATTTTTAGCAGTTTAGCTTCCGAAGCAAATTTTAGGGTTTATATGCAGGGGTCTTCAATGCACGTCTGGAGATTCTTTCTGGGTTTTCAGAGACCTTCGCGACGATATAACATACAAAATGAGACGATGACTTTCAAAATTCAACCTTCAGGGGCTATTTTTAGGGTTTGCATGTTGGGATTTTCAGCGCATGTCAGGTGATTACCTGTGGGTTTTTCAAGGGCTTCGCAATGGTGTGACATGCAAAGCAAGATGATCAATTTTCAAAGACTTACTATTTTTAGTAGGACCACTCTGGTAGCTGCCCAGCGCATCAGAACCATAAACAGGGCAAAGTGCAACAGAAACGAGGTCAAACAGAGGTCATTTGATATACATGCAAGTCAAATTAGGGTTTCCAGCTTCGAGACCCAAAAAGAGGGGTAAAATACTAGAATTTTCGAAAATTGGTGTATCCCACTGCGATCAGCATCTTTCAAGCTATCCACTGGTAAAATTTGAGGGCAATCGGAGCACTTACTATTTATAGTAAGGCGTTCCAGAAACAGGCTAAAAATAGTAAACCAGCAGCAGGCGCTAGTGTGAACAGGCAAGTCTACTGATGAGGGTCACACCATTCAAATTTCAAGTCAAATGGAGTTGTGGAGGTCTCAGAAACGAGTAGTTGCTATAAATAGTAAACCACCTTCAGAAATGTGCTACTTTTAGCAGGTCAGCTTAGGATGGTAGTGTGAACAGGCTAAGTAGGTCATGAGGATCCTGTGCTTAAAATTCCGTATCAATCTGGGCTTCAAAAGTGTGAAAATTTAAGGACTTACTATAAATAGCAGGACGTGGAGAAGATGGCAAAAAGAAAGAAAATGGCTAAGTTTGAACAAAATCCAGCCCCCCCTTGAAGTGCGCCCATCCTCCTGCATAGGCTAAATGTGCCCTCACTCCAACTAGGAAAGGACAAATTTTAAATCCTCTTGCACATGCAAAATGCGCCATGCTAGGAGAAGGGTCAAAACAAGTCAAAGGGGCGTTGTGTAAGAGAAGAATATTCCAAGTATTGACATCCTTCACCACCCTTTGAGTGCGCCAAGTCCAAGGTGAAGATAAGAGTGGTTAAGTGAAGTAAATTCCTCTTCCATAGGCTAAGTATGCCTTAGTGAAGATAAAAATAAGGAGAATTACCAAGGCGTTGGTGTTTGTCCACCTCAACATATGAAATGCGCTCAAGGTAAGGTGAATGAAAGGTGAAGATTGCCAAGGCGTGGTGAGACCTCTCTTGAATGTGTAAAGTGCGCCCATGTTAGACATAAGGTGAAGGTGACTATACTAGGCGTTGGAATAAAAATATCCTCCAATGTGCTATATGTGCCCAAAGAGCATGCTAGGGATAAAATTTAAAATGGGGAAATATGCTAGGCGTTGAAAGTATGTTGATAAAATTCCTCACCACAGGCAAAATGATTAAAGATGAATGAAAATTTTCTAAGGAAAAATTCAAAATATGCCTATGCTAGTGATTTTAATTTAAAAATTTCCAAGGCACAAAATTCCATCTCTAGGAAAATATGCCCAAGTCTGATGGAGATGTGAAATTTTCCTGAGACATGAATGAAATTGCTAAGGAGAAGTCAGAGGATGCTAGCTTCACTCAGATGATGAAAATTTTCAAAGCAGTGCAAGAAAATATGCCCAGAGATGAAGAATTGGAAAAAAATTGATGAAAATTATTTTTCTAAGGTTCAAAATTCAAAAATTAAATGAACCCCTTCGTTGTAGACCCATGAATTCAACGCGTTCTGAATGGAATTTTCTTTTGGGTATTGAAGATCTTCGACAAGGAATGGATTTTAAAGTTTTTTGCACTTTGTCAAGGCTTTCAGGATGGAGAATTTGATTGACACTAAAAATTATGAAATTTTCCTAAGGAAATCTAAATTTTTTGTAAGGCAAAGTGGATAAAATGTGTTTTCGAATGAAATGCTTCAGATGATGAATTTGAAATGGATTGCCTAGATAAATTTGATTGAATTCTTCATGAGATGAGTCTTCCAGAGTCAGAGGTGAATAAAAAATTAATGTCAGAGCTTCAACTTGTGAATTAAATTTCTCAAAGAGTGAATTTGAAGTGAATTTTTTCAAAGTGAATTTAAATGCTAAGTACGCCAGCCAAGATGAATCCTTTGAAGTTCTAGAAGGTCAAGATTCTAGACGTCAGGTGACAAGTGTTGAAATTGCTAGAGGGAGGGAAATTCGAATTCATGCTGTGAAGTAGTGGAGATTTAATGAATTAGCTAAACTTGGCTTCTTTCTAGAATTCGACTTGCCTATATGAGCTGAAAGTTTATTCATTTTTTCTTCACCAGCTGAAGAAGTTTGATTTTGGTTCTGAAGTTGAGATTGCAGAGGAAAGTTTGTGGCTGAGTTGAGTGTTGAAGGAGAATTGTTGAAGTTGAACACTGTGAAGTGCGAAATTTGAAGAAGTCTGGAATTGTTGAAGGTGAAGTTGGCTGATTTTCTCTAAGTGTGAAGTTGCTGCAGCCAACTTAGAAATTTGCTAAGTCTTTCTCAGTTTGAAGTTGCTTGAGTTGAAGTTGCTAAAGCTCGCTTGAAACTTTCTAAGTGTTGAAAGTTCAAAATTGTTAGAGGAGAAGTTGAGGTTTGCAAACGAAATATAATGTTGCAGCTTCTCAATTCTAGAAGTCGACTGGCAGCCCCAATGATATTTCATTTTATTTTATTTATTTGCTGATGACTGTTTATTATTTTGCAGGATGGCTGAAGTAAGAGCAACTGGCAGAGATAGCAATGGTGTATCCAGGTAGGCTGTTATCAAGAAGCTGAGCAAGCCTTTCCTGCCAGAGTCAAAATTCACTTCAAAGTTGAGCAAGCTGGCTAATTCTAATTTGGGCTCTTTCAACATGGAGGCCTTCAAAAGTCGGATTATGGGAGTTGGCAATCACTGTCCGTCAATCACTTCGCACAATATTGTTCGAAGTGGGCTGTATGCAGCTGCTGGTTTCCCGCCAGCTATTTAGTGTCCAAAACTGATGATGAAGTGTGCTAATTGCTATGAGCCTGATCACAGGTCAATTGTCTCACTAGATGGTCAAGTATTCACCAACCTCACTCCTGCAGCTATCGGCGAAGCTTTTGGAATCCCAGCGCACGAGAGGATGATTTACAAGACGAGAGAGTGTGCTGAGCAGATGTATGCTTCAACATTCGAGAGATGTGCCGACATGATCAACGCTCGCTGGATGAACAAGCCCAAGCCCTCTCGTACAAAGTTGCCAAAGCAGATTATATTAGATGATTTGAAGTAGGAGTATTGTGACCTGATCATGATGCTTAGCAAAGTTGGAGGCTGCCCTCAAGCATTTATTTTTGAGCCATGGATGTTCTATTACATCAACCTCGTGCTGGAAGGGAAGGAGCACATCAATTGGGTTGTGATGATTAGTGACAATTTACATGAGTAGCTCCTAAGTTTAAGGAGGATGAAGACATTCTGCACGGGCTCCTACATTATTTACATGCTGGCTCGTATGATGAAGTATAGGGGAATATCTTACAAGGAGCCAGTTGGTTGTGGCTCTCATCAATTCAAAATTCACGAGGCTTGTCCGCAGCTACACCTGACAAGTACCACCCATTACAAGCGGGTCAACGATGCCTTTACCATGCACATCACGAGATCACTTCAACAGCGGACTCATCATAGGATCTCGAGGGAAGCTCAGGAATTGATAGAAAGGTATGGGTGCTGGTTTGTTCAGTTTCCAAAATTCTCTTACATTAGGTTGCAAGGCTTTTTTTCATATCCATATAGATTGCCTAAGTACCCAACCAATAGAATTTTGATGTTAGAGATATCTAGGCAACTTGTTGCCTATGATAAGATTCAGAAGAGAAAGAAGAAAGGAGGAATTGACTTCCCGATTGTCATGGGGAATTCAGACGAGGTGTGTCCACTTTAGGCAGCCAGAGAAGCTGAAAATGAGCTTCAGTTCTTTCATTTTTCTTATCACGCCAGCAGACAACATTATGACCCACTCAACAATATCAGATGGATACTGTCAGAAGAGTTCAAGCATAAGGCGAATATTGGGGATTACTGGGCTGGTGCATCAGATGAGGCTGAGGTTAGAAAAAGAATTTTCTCGAGGCTACCATTGAGTATGATCAGGGAGTGTGAAATCATTCCAGTACCAGACCAGGTGGATGAGGACATGAACGTTCTTCATCCAGATTATGAGGCAGTGAGAGATACTCCACTTCCACCACCAAATTGGAATGAGCCAGAGATAGCTGATTTGGACACGCTTTGTATTCCGGTCATGACTTTCACTAGAGCATGGGTTGAAAGGCATGTGAGCAGATTGAAGAGTAGGTCAATTCCTTTGACTTACAACTTGATGGGAGATCATAGGACACCCACCACCAGGAGGAAGAAACAGATTACTCGGGGTCCAAAATCTCAAAGGAAGGAGCTAGTTTGACCGGACCCTGTTCAGCCGGAGCCTCCGAGAGTTGTGATTGAGTCGCCTAGGCCATTGGAGACATGTTCTCCAAGTATACAAGAGGTTTCTTTTTGCAGATCAAAGAAATGCATTGAATCAGGAGTAGGAGGTTCATGAAGAAAATCAACCACCACGGAGAGAATCAGTTGGCCAAAGTGTTAATGCGCTTACTAGAGGTGATCAGCAGGAGGAAGATGAGGAGACTGCTACTGATACACACATCCAACGTGAGTTGGAGACAGCTCTAGAGGATGATGTAGTTTCAGGAGATACTCAGCCATTAGAGGCCGATGAGCCTCGCCAGAATGAAATTGAAGTTGAACAAGTCCGTGAGGAGGAAGCTAGAGAGGAGCAGCCATTGGACATACAGCAGGTTGTACCTGATTGGCTTAGAGATAGAATGAGAAGGAGCCCCAATGAAGAGGCTGATCCAGTAGTAGAGATGGAGGAATTTTTGAGTAGGATCAGCGCACCTCCACCAAAGAAGAGAGCCAAATTTTTTTCGAAGATCTCAACTGATGAGGATGGCTCTCGCACCCTTCATGTAGTTGTGCCGAGGGTTGATTGTGATCGAGATGAAGCAGTGCCAGAAAATTATGTGATCACAACCATGGAGTTAGGTCGCCCCACAGGAGTACAAATTATTGAGTGTGATAACTCCTATCAGGCACTCAAGGACAGATTGCTCAGGATTGAAGGAAAGTATAAGAAATTGAAGAAAGAGCATAAAACATTGATAGGATATACGCAACATTTGTCTCGTCCTTGTGGGCAAGAGATTCTAGCACTTGAGCTTCCAGTAGAGTTATCTAGAGAATCTGTTAATGGCCTAGAGGATTTGAGGAAGATGGCACAGGAGGCAGACAAATGGGTTACAGGTGTTCGTGCCAAGACAGAGAAATTCATGGAAGATCTTGCTCATGCTTACCAACAAGCTTCGGACATTATGGCATGAGTGGAGGCAGTTGATCAGGCCTGGGGTGATGCTTCTGTCTATCAAAGCAAAGTTATTCAACGTTTGGAGGCATTGATGCATACTCCTTTGCAGATGCTGATTGATGGAGGAGTTATTCAGGAGGGTGATAGGTACGATTTTGCTGGATGGTACTCTTCAGTAGTCACAGGGCATGGATTCTTTGATGCAGCTCAGGCGGAAATAGCTAGAGTTAGGAAGGTTATGATGAACATCATTGATGGAGTCTTGAACACCTTCTAGGCAATCTTTGCTAGATGGCTGAATCCTGATGAGGTGACTACTGATGGATTGAGGAGTGGGCTGCTGCCTTTCTTCTTGGAGGTGAAGTCTTTTGTGCAGGACGACTTTGAAAACATTTTGACTTTCTCCAGCTTGATTCATAGTACACAGGATGCTTTAGTTGCTTGGAGAAAATCTTGCACACGGCATGGACAGTCAGTCACGGTGTTGGAATTTCAGCTTGATCATATTCCACCTATCTCGGTTCAGGAGGTCGAGGCTGTGATTACCAGGTTCATTGATTTTGCAGCCAAGGAAAAGGAGAATGGAAATGCACTTCTAGATGATGACCTTCTGGAGGACTGATTGTGGGCATTAATTGCCTTTACTATTTTGGGAGTGAGTGGGAATCTTTAATTCATTTATTGTACCACTCCCCATTTTGGTAGTTTTTAGGGTTAGGGCTGAGGTGGCTTAATCTTAGCCATTTATTTGATTGTAATCTGAGCTGTCCATTGGATTGGGCTATCTATAAAAGGGTGAGTCCCCCTCATTTGTATTTATTAGAATTAGAAGTAGAAAATTAGATCAGTGGACAGTAGACATTTTGTTAGAGCAGAGAGAGTTTGATAGCTTAGTATAGTTTGGAGGAGAAGGAAAGTTTTCCTTTGAAAACTTTTGTAAGAGATTGCTGTGTAAAACTTTTATAATAAAAGATCTTTCATTGATGGTGAAATTCGTCTTTGTTATGGATAGCTAGTGACGTTTCTTCATCCCTTCTACTTCAAGTAGCGTAAAGTAGCTTAAAGTAGCGTAATTTTCATTTCATGCAAGTAGATTTTAGTTGTGGATTTGTGGTATTGATCGAGGCAACTTCGTTTTAGTCCATACCACTAGCAGCTTGCTGACGACAAGTTTGCCTTGTGTGGTTAACTGGAGCATTTTATAAGCCTAACTTCAGTTATAATTCATGTCTTGGTATGCGTCGTCTTGACGGTGTCTTGATGCCGGATTGTGATTTGAAAATTTCTTGCTATCCCCTTGAAGATTGCACCAACTTTGTGTAAGTTGTCCAATGTGAGGTGGAGCAGAGTTTGGTTGAAGTTTGCCGAAATTGATCCCATGTCCCGCCTTTAGATAGAATATAAGTTTTCTAATCCCTGCAGCCATTCAATTCAGTTTATTTCTAGTTAGTTTTAGGAAAATTCATACCTTAATGCCAAATCATTCGTATGAGAATCCTCTTCAAATCATTAACCTGTTGTTAGCTGCAAGCCTTTTGAACAATTGTGTAAGTCCCCTCGTAAAAACAACATATCACAACGAACCTACTGAGGGTATTCCAAAGCATTTCGGAACCTTGGAGTTGAACATGTGATCTTTCTTGCAATCTTAGCGCACAAAATTCTTTGATCAAGAGAGAATGGAGTAGCCTTCGGATTACTTTGTTCTGCTGATTGGTGCGGTCACAAAAATCACATCAACAAACACCTCATTATCAAATGTAAGGAGTTAGCTTTTGAATTTGAAATGAAGGATCTTGGATACATGCATTACTTCCTTGGTTTAGAAGTATGGCAGAGGCCTAATGAGATCATTCTGAGTCAAGGGAAGTACACCATAGACATCCTGAAGAGATTTGGTATGATGGATTGCAAATCCATGTCTACACCGATGGAGACCAATTTGCAGAAGCTAAAAGAGTCTGCAACTAGTTCAGATCTGGTGGATCCTACTATGTACAGACAATTGATTGGATCGTTGATGTATCTAGTCAATACTAGACCAAATATTTGCTATGCAGTGAGTGCACTTAGTTAGTTCATGTGTGAACCAAGGCAAATATGTCTAGTTGCAGCAAAACATATCTTGAGATACTTGCGTGGCACAGTTGGGTATGGCTTGAGATATTCTTCCGGTGTGGACCTAAAGCTGCATGGATATTCTGATTCTGATTGGGCAGGGTGTGTAGCTGATCGGAAGAGCACCTCTGGATGTTGCTTCAGTTTGGGGTCTGCGATGATCTCCTGGTGTAGCAGGAAGCAGTCTTCAGTGGCACTAAGCACCGCAAAGGCCGAGTATATTGTAGCTTGTGTGGCAACTCGAGAAGCAGTGTGGCTTTGGAATCTCCTTGCAGGATTGTTTGGACAAACGTTGGAGCCTACTGTCATTCATTGTGATAATCAAAGCTGTGTGAAGCTTTTTGTCAACCCAGTGTTTCATGACAGAACAAAACATGTTGAGATCAAATACCACTATATCAGAGATATGGTATTGAGGAAAGCCATCCAGTTGAGATACATTAGCATTGATGAGTAGACGACTGATATTCTCACCAAGCCTCTCTCCAGAGTAAAGTTTGTGCACTTTCAAGACAAGCTTGGAATTGTGGAGAATGAAGCCCTAGTTGAGAGGGAGACTCAATATCAGTGATCTTTTGTGATTTGCTTTAATGTATTTTTCTTTGTGAGAGAAATTTGAGGTGAAAGCCCTTGTTTCCGCCCGTTGGGAGTAGCCATGGTGGATGTCATGTTGAGTGACTCCATGACATCACGTTGAGAGACTTCGTGATGATTTTCTTGTACTTGTGTTTATTCACCCTTTGGGAGTAGCTATGGTGGACGTCATGATGAGATGACAACATCATGTTGAGTGATTCTATGATGGGCACTTGTGCACATATGCTTTGCCATACATGGGAGTAGCCATGATGGTTGATATCACATTGAATGACTCCGTGATGAGCTCTTTCCACATATGGGTGTAGCCATTGTGGATGTGATGTTGAGAGACTCCATGACATTGGATAGCTGGAAGATTCCTCCCTAGTTGAGAGGGAGTGTTGATGTTACAGCGTTGGGCCTCACTTCCAACACCCGACTCATGAAGCAATAAATTCAATATAGCCTTATCGGCTATTTAATTTATTGAAGCCGATATTAAAGTGAAGAGGCGCTTCACTTGAGAACAATATAATATTTAATTATTGTTAAATAATTTGTTTGAGGCCGACCTCAACTCATTCGCCACCCTTATGGAGTTACATCGATTCATGAAGAAGGCCGACATGATATCTAGAAGAGACACTGTTCAGAAGACTCCTCTTCGTCTTGTATATATCTGCAATGCTTTTTGACAATCATTCATTATTATTTTTACATCACTTTCATAGTCGACATCATAGGCATGCAAATTTCTTCAAGTGCAGATTGAAGTTTACAAGAAGGCTGAATTCTATATCAAGGAAGAGCAATATAATAATCTGAGATTGCATCAAGCTTTGGTGCTAACATTTGGCCTTGTAATCAGCCTCATTGTAAAGAACATTGTTGATTCATATTCAATATATAAGTGATATATTGTTGCTGGGTTTTTCTCCCTCAAGTGGAGGGTTTTCCCAGGATATATGCTGTGTCTATTTGTTTGAAATTGAATTAAAATCTGGTTATCTAACTTTTGATCCTAAAACTAACACATATCACTTTGACAATTTCTCCCATTATGATGTCCATATTTAACATCTCTAGAGAAGTGTAAATATTTATGATAATTTGAATTTCCTGTAAGACTTCTCAAATTATTTAAATCTTTAATCATTTAACACTTGCATGAAACCTGTATGATTCCACTTGCAAATTGGCTAGGGTAGATATCTCACCATTGAAACCAATTCCCTTAGGGTTTTCTCAAGCTAGAAGCTCAAATTCCACAATAGAGAAAATAAACAAGCACATATGCAAATGAGCTTTCAAATCTCCTTTTATAATTTTATAATCTCCTTAGGGTTTTTGTCCTAGGGTTTCTCAAGCTAGAAGCTCAAATTCCACTGTAGTGAAAATAAACAAGCATATGCAAATGAGCTTTCAAATCTCCTTTTATAATTTCCTATAGAACTCTCCGGAAGTTAACTTATAATTTCTTGCTCAAAATTTACCATTTAATGCAATTTTATAAAGTGACTTTATAATATTTCTCTTTTAAAACATTTAAGTCACTTTATTAAAGTAACTAAAATAAAGTCATCTGGAAATTTACTTAATTGGACAACTTTAATTAATTAATTAATTAGTTCTTTGATATAGCTCAACATTAGACTACGAGAATTAAATAGGCTAAATGGGTCATTTTTGGCTACTACACGGGAGGGGACATTGGTTATCTCTAAGGGATGCCAAATTTTATTTTCACTTGTGTTTAAGCTTGTGGATCTAACTTTGTGAGCAATTGTAGTACTAATAAAGGATGTTAGGGGTAGTTTTCTAGGTAAGTTGGTTGTGTCGTTAGTTTGTTGATCCAAGAAACCATGAATGTGTTGAGTATTAAATGCAATCACCATTCTAGTGCCCGAAATCTAAAATCTAGCAAATCTCCAAGGAAAATGTTCCTACATGTTGATCACAAAGAAGTCCATGCATGCAATATCCGAGTTAATGCCTAGGAAAATTGGCGAAGCAAAATCCAATCTAGTTTTATTCCCATGGCTACAATAAATAAACCTAGAAATGTTTAGTTGCTTTTCAAGGGATGTCACGATGTTTTATAGTATTGGGGGGTGGTTTTTTTGAGCATGATTTTGAATGAATTTTTTTAGATTCTCTCTATTGGGAGGGTAGGAATTAGGGGATTTAGCAATTGGAATGGGATTTGTTGTGACCTTTTCACACATCGTCCCATTGCAAATGGGACCCCCCCATTTTCGCTTCGTTCGGGTCTTTTGGCTTTGCTTTTGGGTCGTTTTGTCGTTGTCTCTCTTTCTTTTGTCTGTCTTTCCGAGGATGTGTCTGTCTGAATCAAAATTTTGGCTAAGTCTGTAGAATTAGGGTTTGCTTTCTCATGTCAGTTTGAGGTCAAATCAAGTTTGGCTATTGAAATATGAGACTAACATTGTTGTCAGGAGGGCTACAAACAAGTTTCCACTGGATTTTCACCAAGTTTCGACAACTTACTATTTTTAGTAAGTACTTGATTTGGGGCGTTTTCTCAGCGCGGTTGAAATTCTGACCGGTACACTGCATTCTGGGTGCCTTGAGCTATTTGCCTGCAAATTTTGAGTTGGAATGGATGACTTGCTATTTTTAGTAGTTTGGGCTTCAAGAGCTGATTTTAGGGTTCGCATGCGAGGTTTTTCAATGCATGTCTGAAGAATATTTTTGGGTTTCCTGAGACCTTCACAATGATATAGCATGCAAAACGAGATGATGACGTTCAATGATTCACGCTTCAGAGGCTATTTTTAGGGTTTGCATGCATGATTTCTCAGCCCATGTCTGCATAATCTTTCTGGGTTTTCCGAGAGCTTCGCAACGAGGTAACATGCAAGCAAAGTTGATCAGCTTTTTCGGGACTTGCTATTTTTAGCCAGTGCTCGCATGTTGATAAATTTTTTGGGTTTTTTTTGGGTTTCTTGAGATCTCTTGGGCAGTGTGACATGCAAACTCATTCGACAGTCAGAAGATCACTATCTCAAACACTTACTATTTTTAACAGGATCACTTAGGCAGCTGCCTAGCACTTCAAAATCACGAACACAACAACATGCAACAAAAACGAGGTCAAACGGAGGTCATTTGATTGACATGCAAGTCAAATTAGGGTTTCGAGCTTCGGGGCTCAAAATGAGGGGTAAAATGCTAGAATTTTCGAAAACCGGTGTATCCCACTGCGATCAACATCTTTTAAGCTATGCACTGGTAAAATTTGAAGGCAATCAGAGCACTTACTATTTATAGTAAGCCACTTCTGAAACAGGCTATAAATAGTAAGTCAACAGTAGGCGCTAGTGTGAATGGGCAAGTCTACCGATGAGGGTCACACCATTCAAATTTCAAGTCAAACGGAGTTGTGGAAGTCATGAAATCAAGCGGTTACTATAAATAGCAAATCACCTCCAGGAATAGGCTATAAATAGCAGGTCAGCACAAATGACAGGTATGAACGCAACAGCTACATCATGAAAATTAGGGTCAGCCAAAATCAGGTCTTGAAAACGCAGAGAATTCATGGAGATCACAAGAGCACCAAAACTTTCTAAAAATAGTAGGTTAGGGCAAGCTGAGGGTAACATGAGCAATCCGCCCTAAGTTAGAGAAAAGGCTTGAAAATCATCTAGGTATGGTGAAAGTAAAAGCTTGACCCCTCAAATGCACCTGGACAACATGGAGCTAGATAAAAATTTGCTAAGTCTGGAAGAATGGAAGCTCACAGGGCTAAATGCGCCCAAGCTTGAGAAGATATGGCATGAAATTTGCTTAAGATTGCTAAATTAGAAGTAGAGGACCTCAGATGCGCCCAAGCCTGAAGAGTCATGGAGAAATCTTCTAAGGCATTGAAATTGGAAGCTCCCCTAGTCAAATGCGCCTAAACTTGGAGAGGATGAGTTTAAAAATTGTCTAAGTTTGAAAAACTTGAAGTAGCTACCTCCGTATGCGCCTAGCTAGAAGAGAAGCTCCAAAAGTTTTCTAAGTTATGACAATTGGAAGCTCAATGTCCCAAATGCGCCTAAACTTGGAGAGGCTAAGTTGGGAATTTTTCTAAGTCCTCAAAAATGAAAGTAGCCACCCTCATATGCGCCCAACTAGAGACAAGCCATGAAAATTTTCTAAGTCTGTGAAAATGAAATCTTGAGGGAGAAAATGCACCCAAACTTGAAAGAGGAGGACTTAAATTTTCTAAGGCAAGTGAAATTGAAGGCTTCAGGGGTCAAATGCGCCCAGGCTGGAGGTTGAAGTTAGAAAATTTTCTAAGGCATAGAAACTAGAAGTAGCACATGTCAAATGCGCCCTTGCAAGCTTGAAGTGATTTGAAAATTTCTAAGTATGGAAAAATGAAAGCTCCTGCCCTCATTTGCACCTTGACTTGTAGAAGGAGTTGGAAAATGTTCTAAGTATTGGAAATTGAAAGTAGAAGCTCCCAAATGCACCTAGCCTTGAAGACAAGAATATTGAAAATTTCTAAGGCAAATAAACTCAAAGCTTGAAGGGTCATATGCGCCTTGACTTGGAGGAAGGGTTAAGTATTTTTCTAAGGCATCAAAATTGAATGTTCATTACTCTATATGTGCCCTTGCAAGTTGAGGAAGTGGTGAAGCATTCAAGTATCACAAATTGAAAGTTGAGACCCCTATATGCGCCCTTGGAGAAAATGGAAGAGAAGAATACTTGGAGATATTCTAAGTGTTGTAAATTTGAAGCATGGCCCCCTATATGCGCCCAAGGAGAGGAGGAGGTGATTGAAAGTAGACTAAGTTTTGAAGATTGAAAGAAGGAACCTCCATATGCGCCCAAGGAAAGGAGATGGCATGGAATTTTTTTTCTAAGTGTCCAAAACTTGAAGTAGCACCTAGCAAGTGCGACTTAACTCAAGAGGAAGTGTGGAGAATTTTCTAAGGCATTGAAATTGAAAGCTTGAGGAGTCATATGCGCCCAAGAAGAAGAGAAGGCCTTGAAATTTTCTAAGGCATAGAAATTGGAAGCTCCAAGGTCAAAATGCGCCCAAGGTAAAGAGGGACACTTGAAAAATATTCTAAGTGTGGAAAGTTGAAAGCTCACTATGTTGAATGCGCCCTAGCCTTGATTGGAAGGTAAAATTTACTAGGTGTTGAAAATGTGAAGCTCAGCTACTCATATACGCCCATGTTGATGGTATTATTTGAATTTTTTCCAAGTGTTGAAATTTATTCCACCTCTAGAGAAATACACCTAAGCTTGACAAGGGATGATGAAATTTGTTAAGGCATGGATGAAATTGGCAGGGATGAGTCAGAATACTCCAGCTTCATGAGATTGAAGAATATTTTCAAGGCCAAGCAAGAAAATACGCCTAGAGACGAAGAACGAGAATAAATTTGATGGAAAAGTATTTTCTAAGGTCTAAAAAATTCGAAAATTAAATGTACCCCTTTGTTTGTAGACCCATGGATTTGATGCTTCCTGAAGGGAATTTTCTTCTGGGTACTGGACATATTTAGTGAGGAATTGATTTTAAACTCTTCCACACCTCGCCGGAGACTTTAAGATGAATTTTTTTTTTTTTTTGATGGGCACTTGATTGATGAATTTTCTAAGGGAAATAAAAAAATTTCTAAGGCAGAGGAATAAAATATGAAAATGCCTAAGTCTATTATCACCAGAAGGATAAATTATGTTGAAAAATGTTGATGAGGTGAAACACGCTCACAAGTAGGAAATGAAATTTGTCTTAGGCACGAAAAATTTGCAGATGAAGTGAAACTCAGGCATCAAGTTTCCAAATACGACCTCAAGGTGGATAAATTTCTAAGGCACAAACTCCAGACATAGGTCCCTAAATGCATAGGTGTTGAAAGGCAATGAAGAAGGCAAAGTTTGCTAGAAGTGATGGACCCTATCAGATCCGGAGGTCACTCAGACCTTGGGAGTCAAAGCATGAAAATCAGGTGAGTGAAGTAAATTTGTATTATAAAGTGTTTTGATGCTCTTCTTCTTGCTTGTTTTGTAGGGTGAACACCGAGGCCAAGGCACGGTGACTTGAAGTAATGAAGCAAATAGTCCAAGATGATAAAATCATGAAGGAAGAAAAGTTGCAAGAAATGGCTAAGTGTTGAGAGCTAGTATGTGCCCAACTCAAGTGGCAAAGAAGAAATGTTTTCAAAGCTTAGGATGGAGAAAAAAATGGAAACCCAAGCAAGAACAACATCAAGGAGGAAAATCATTGTCAAGCAGGAGAAAGAAGTTGCCGCCTTGAAGTTAGATCGAGAACGTGCCTGTCATATCCATTCAAGGAGTTGAAGCAGTGTTGACCAAACTCAGTCCGTTTGCAGTTGGAGAAGAATAGTGTGAACACGTTTCCAGACGAGAATCTTCTTGAAAGTGGTGGACATTAATTGCTTATTTATTACTCCACTCTTCGTGGTGGCGGTTTTTAGGGTTAGGGCTTATGTGGCTCGATCTGAGCCCTTCATTTGATTGTAATCTTAGCCGTCCATTGGACTTGGCCAGCTATATAAGGGGGCATCCCCCCCTCATTTGTATTCATTAGACATTAGATCATTAGAGAATAGAGAGACAACTAGGTGATAGCTTAGAGGTAGCTTAGTATAGATTGATAGGATAGTTTGAAGAAGAGGGAAAGTTTTCCCTTTGAAAACTTTGTAAGAAATTGTTGTGAACACTTTCTCAATAAAAATAGTTTTCATTGATGGTGAATTTTGTCTTTTGTTGTGAGTAGCTAGCAAGGTTTCTTTGTCCTTCTAATTCGAATAGTAGCTTAAAGTAGAGTAAATTTCATTTCATGCAAGCGGATAGTGATAATGGAATGTGGTGTTTGATCTAAGCAAGCTTCGCTTATCCATACCACTAGTGGGCTCACTGATGGTGTGTTCGCCTTGTGTGGTCAATTGGAAACGTTGTGGGCCTAACTTCAATCATAGTTCGAATGATTGTATGTGTCGTTGTGATGGTATCTTCATGTCAAGTGGTGGTTTGAATATCTTTAGTCACCTCCCTTGAAGATTCCGTGGAAGCTGTCCGACGCGAGGCAAAGCGAAGTCTGGTTGAAGTTTGCTTAAGTTAAGCTCCATATCCCACATTTAGGATATAATTTAGACCTTCTGAACCCTACACTCATTGAAATTCAGTACTTTCTGGTTAGTATAGGAAACCCGTGCTTCGTTGATAAATTTGTCGAACTGTGAAAATCCCTTTCTCTGCTGTTGAACAATTCCGTAAGTCCCCTTGAAATACCAGCAAATCACATTGAGCCAACTGAGACTATCCACTGCATGAAGGAACCTTGGAGTTGAATGCATGATCTTTCTAGCAATGTTAGCATGCAGGAGATTTTGTTCAAGAGAGGATAGAGTCGCCGTTGGTAACTTTATTCTGTGTTGGTGCGATCATGAAAAACACATCAACAGGATTGTGTGGTAGTGGGGGATGGGAGAGGGTGGAGGAGGAGACTATGGCCTTGTCATGGGGGATAATGAAGAGATTCATAATCTATGGAAAAAGAGAGCAAAATTGTAGATTATTTAGTGCAAAGGGGGGAGGGTAGAGAGGGTGTAAGATTATTTTGTCTTAAAAAGTAGTTTCAACTTGACTTGTCAAAAATCACAATAAAGATAATTGAAATTCTACAAGTTGAAATCTAGGATGATAGACATCATAAAAAATAGTGGACCTAAAGCTCTTATCCCGAAGTTGAACAAAAGGAAGGAAATGAAATAGTGTAGCCATCACAATTTTGACACCTATGATAATTGAGAATGCCAGGAGGATAAGAATTTTCTCAACAAGGCTATGTACCTTTTATTTGAAAACTAGAAAAGCACAAAATTGATGTTCCTTTTTGTTTGTAGTGTCTAGGGGACAACCACTCCATGTCATCATTGATATTGGAAGCAAGAGAATATCATCTCACAAGGCGTTGTCAAATGTTTAGATTTCACAACTGAAGCACACTTGCAGCCTTTCTCAAATTGTTTCACCAATCACTCAAAGTGACAATGCACATTCGAGTATGGTATCTTGTCCATGCGAGAGTGCACTACTAGTGATGTGGCACCACTGGGAATCAACAATGTTCTTGTCAAGGCTTGCTTGTTTGATTGAGATGCTACCTATAGAGATAAGTGATAGTTCTAGTCTATTAAGGTCCATTATTCTCTATACCTCATTTTCATGCACAAATGTCTGTATGCAATGCATTGCAAAAAAGCACATGGTTATGACCCAGTTTGTTGTGTTTGTAGCTTAATAGTAGCAGTTGGATAATTTACCACAACAATCACAATGCAAACATGACTGTGAAAGGCCTAGAGGCATTTTGTCACATTGCTTCATTGAGTACCAAATTGATCTCACTTTGGGATCTCCATTGGCAAACAACCCTCCTTATTGCAAATCAGCTTGGGAGAACAATGAGAGTCATTGACAAACACAAGCACTCATCAATTGATAGAGTGTTTGACCAAGTTCTTCACCTTGGGGTAGTCCAATCATCCTCATGCCAAAGAAGGATGGTATGTGGTATCTCTAGATTGACTAGAATGCCCTCAAATAGATCCTTGTGCAAAATCTGCAATCTTTGCCTTGCATTCACAATCTTTTACACCAGCTCTAACGTGCGTGATATTTCACTAAGTTCAACCTTGAGTTTGGCTATCACCACATTCCAATCAACCTAGAAGACCTTTGAAAGATTTTTTTCAGCTCAAAAAAAGGCCTATTCAAGTGGTTGGTAATGCCTTTTGGTTTAATCAATGCTCCTACAACTTTCATGCAATTGGATGAACAATAGTTTGTGATCCTTGACCAACACTTTTGTCATTATTTACTTAGATGACACTCATTTACAACAATACTTGGGAAAATCATGTTGCACATTTTAGAAGGTTATTGACACACATTGCACTCACAAGTTGCAAGCAAACTTAGACAAGTGTACCATTGCTATTGCACTTGGACTACATCATTGACCATGAATGCATTCATGTGGATTTGGCAAAGATCAAGATCATTCAAGATTGGACATTTCCTTGCAGCCACACAAAACTACAAATTTTTCTTGGATACACAATAATCTATCATAGGTTTGTGTTAAGTTTCTCTCACCTCTCTCGGCTTATTAATTAAATCATGTGAGCTAAGTCATCATATCTAGTAGACACTTGTGCATTATCAAGCATTTGAAGAACTCAAAGCTAGATTCTAGTGTGCACCCATGCTATGCTAGCCATCAACCAACCCTGGCAAATCGAGATTGATGCGTACATTTTTGCACTTGGTGCAATACTCACTCAACGTTAACAACTTGTTGCGTATCATTTTATAACATTCAATACATTGTGCAAAGGTACTCAACCTATGAAAATTAACTCTACACAATTGTTTGTCATAAAGCAATGGTGACACTCTCTTAGGTAAGGTGACCATCATTCACCTTGATCATAAATCTCTTTGTTTTCTAGACACCCAAAATAAGCTAGATGTAATGTCCCTTACTTGGCCTTGCTCCCGAATTCACTTGTTTGCCCTAAAATTCGATTGTTGATTAGGTTTAGGGTTTCTTCTTTCCAAAAGGAATGTGTTTCTCTAATGAAATAATCCTAGATTGAAATCTGCATTCACCAATTTAATAACATTTCTACATACACATATATATCTGTTGACAGTAATATCTAGATATCCAAAATATATTCTTAATCATAAAGCAATAATGAAGACATAAGAGGAGTGCCATAGGTGGATCCGCCCTGAAGCTCTCATGTAAAGCTCAAGAGGTTGTCCATCACAATCCTTCTTGCCTAGTGGCTTAGTACCTGCATACTCCACTCACGGCAACACCTCAGAAGACACTCGTCCTATTAAGAGAGAAGAACCATAGAGTCCAAGTGGCCTAAGGCCTACCACCTCCTATCGCCCAATCCCTTATCTTGGGCCTAAGGGGCAGAAACCTAGGTGGGACCCCCATCTTTCTATAACCCAATCCCTAGTCAAGGGCCTAAGGGGCTGCAAGGCCCAATCCCTTGTCTAGGGCCTAAGAGGCTGAAAGTGGGGTTTTTAGGCAATCTACTTCACTCATGATTCACCCTCCCTAATAGGGTTACAAGCACGCAAAAGACAACCTTTACACAATCAGATATATTTGCATTCATCCAAGATCTATTTCATGCTTATAATCAAATATATTTTTATTTATCAATGGTTCTTTAAGTTCATCGTTTCCTAGAATAATTCTCATTATGATGAGATTAAAGAAAGCATTATATCAATAATCAGATTAGCAATATCTGTTTCTTATATTCAAAATATGCTAAATATTATTGCTAAGTGAGTACATCACCTGATCAGTTGTGTCTTTCCATGACTCTTTATTCCTTAATCGCCTTCCTTCAATCTTACATTTGATTGATCACATAAATAAATATTAATCTATTCATTTTTATATTAAGATCGTAATTACTCATAAGGTTCAATAATTGCTGCAAGCACCATTATTGCATAATCGTATATATATATATATATATAAAATTTTATTTATACTGATTGGTATTCATACATCAATTATTCTTACCCATATTGATCGGTATTCATACATATACATTTACATAATTATTCTTTATTTCCAATCTGCTGTTTTTCTGCATATTGTTTCCATTTCATATTTATTTCCCATTCCCTAAATCTGCTCATTTCCTTCACATATCTGCTGCATTCTTTTTATTTGTTTATGCTTCAATCTGCTTAAAATATTCCTGACTCTCCTCCCCCATTCTCTTTGTTGGATTACTCCCTTATGTATCCTTTATTCTTGGGAGTGTGACTTTTCATTGTAATGCCCTTTCTATTTCGCCCGCTCCTTCAAAGAGTTGCGTCCTTTTGTTGTGCATCCTTATTAACCGATTGCTGGATTAATACGTCCCTTCTGATGTTTATTCTTGATTAAATATGAGTTGCTGCCTTGAGTATAAATTGCATGGGTTCTATGTTTTAGTATGAATCGATTATTATATTTATGATAGGTATACAATGTTATTATTATTATGATGTTTATTATTGTGTTTCATTTTATTATTATTATTATTATTATTATTATTATGTTTCTTGATAATAATAATTATGGGCCTTACTAATATTATTTTTATGACTTACATGATAATTTAAAATGTCATCAAGGTGATTATAATTTGGATTGATATATGTTTATATTTATATTATATAATATCAAATTGTTTTATTTTGTATTGCTAATATTTATATTGATATATATTTTATAATTATAATATTATGTTATGATAATTATAGTTATGATTATATTAAATTGCTAATATTTTGTTTAATATTTTTAATATGTATTTTGTTATTCGTTTTATTTATTTGTTCCAATGTTTGTTATCTTAGTGTTACGATTTCGGGGACATGACACTAGAGAATCAAAGAAGATGAAGTTGATGGCATATTTACAACATTTCCATCTTGTGATCAAGCGCAAGAAGGGGAAGACACCAAATTAGACAACTACCATAGTCAATCTCCAATCACTTTGTTTTAATAGTACTTAAAATTCAAGGCCACAATGTAATGAACTTGTTTTGCAAAAGTACACAAATTTAAAAATCACACCTACCAACAATGTTGAAGATTTCTATTTGTAGCACAAGCTTCTCTACAAGCTTGGCCACATATGTTCCTTGTGGTAGACCTTGTTGTACGCTCATTTGGGAGTTGCTTCTTGAATTGATTGATCATTTTAGAGTCACTAAGACACTAGCTACCCTTCAACAACATAGCTATGTTGGAAATATTGTCATTGATGTCAAAGAGGAATTAATGTCCTAATATATTACAGTGTTCCACGGGGACGCGTCCCCCCCAAAAAACCTTGCGTTTCCTAGACGGGGACATCTCAGAGACTCGAGGACTTGGGGGGGACGTCCCCCCACCAGCCCACCACCAATACCGCCATTCGACTACCAGTGTCGCTGTCTCCAAGATGCCATTGGGACTTCGAGGACGCTGGGGTGTCCTTAAGACGTCTAGAGGACTCCTAGTTGTCTCCAAGATGTATAATTCTTATACTTATACATCTTTTTATAACTATTTTTTCAAGTACTATATGTATTTCAGCACCCTACGACCCCCCACCGCCCCCAAAACGTGTCCGTATTAAAATATTAAATATAATATTAATGGGCATCTTAGCTTTAGTTAGTCGTTAGTTAATTTAGTTAACGTTTAGTAACTTCCGTTTGCACTTTAGTTCGTTTTAGCTTCTTTTTGTTTTTTTGTTTTAGTTTGCTTCAGTTTACGATTGTTTCTTTTTAGAAACATCGTTTTGTAAATTTCTTTATAAGGAGCCCTCGTCTCCTTTTGTAAACCATTTAATTATGAATATCAATTATCTTTTCATGGTATCGAAGCTTAGGTTTGAACCTGATTAGTTTTAGCCGATTAAAAAATCAAATAGTTTTTTTCATTTTGAAAAATTGTGAAGAATTTTTTGTGGTTATTGCCTGAAAATCATGAGGATTTTCAGCCTTCTCCTACTAGAAAATTCAGGGTTTACTGGGATGCATCTTCGCATTTTTTATTTCTTGATGTTTTTATGGTTGGTTGTTGAGCAGTTTGTGGATATTTTCTGATTTCATGGCAACCTGAAGTGTTGTTTTTTGAGCTAGTTTTGACATAATTTTTATGGGAAAAATAAAAATTCTGCAAAGAGTTCTTCAAATTTTTTTCTGAAAAAATTTGCTACAAGAGTTTTAAAAAAAATTTCTATAAAATTTTTGGAGTTTTAAGAGGATTTTTTCTGAAAAAATCTTACTTGTTTAGAGTTTTCAAAGGTTTTTTTGTAAAATCTTATAGTTGGGAGTTGTGCCAGCTGATTGTTTAGTGTTTTGCTAGCTGATCACAGTGTTACCTTGTTTTTTTGTGCTTTTGAAAACGAGAGGGGTGGCGTCTTTGTCCAGTGTCACGTTGGAAAATACATAGAGATTCAACGAAAAGTTCTACTACCTAGAAGCAGAGGATACTCAGTTTTCGAGTGTCGGTGTCTATATTTGGTTCTGCAGGAAAGGATCGGTAATCGTAAGGCGGTTATGCTTCTCCAGTTATCATTCACTAATGATATGTTTCTAGAAGATTATGGGTAGACTTAGTTTTTGTTTGTACGATGACCATTAAGGGAGGGTATTAAAATATTAAATGTAATATTAATGGTCCTCTTAGCTTTAGTTAGTCGTTAGTTAACTTATTTAACATTTAGTAACTTCTGTTTGCACTTTAGTTTGTTTTAGCTTCTTTATGTTTTTTTTTTTTAGTTCACTTAGGTTTACAATTGTTTCTTTTTAGAAACATCATCTTGTAAATTTCTTTATAAGGAGCCTTCCTCTCCTTTTGTGAACCATGCAATTATGAATATTAATTATCTTTTCATCCCCCGCTGTCCCCTCATGACCGTCCCCAAAACCCCGTGGAACAATGATATATTATGTCAAAGGAGGAAAATTATGTAGAAGTTAATTATTATAGAAAAATAAATTAAAAGAAAAATATTTGTTTAAATTTTGGGCTGGGCTGGCCAACCCCATTCACCTTGGCGTCCAAGTCTAGGGACAGGTCGTCCTATTTTAAATAAATAAAAAAAGAGAAGGGATGCCTCCTTTTTGGAAAGGACAACTCCCTTGGGAGAGATCGCCTCTCTTCATGAAGAGGCATAAAGGGGATATAAAACAAGAAGAGAAGTTGGAGTTGTGTGAGTGTAAAAATTTGATATCATTCTAATACAAGCAGATTTTTGAAGGAGTACATTGTGAAAAATGTTACGTCATTTACAAGCAGATTTTATGAAGGAGATTCAAATGATCATCATGCATTGAAGAAGCAATATTCAAGGAGGCAAAAACTTTGGAGGTTGGTGCAACCTAAAAGAAGAGATTGGTGTCTCTTGCCAAGTTGGTGCTTAGTAGTGGGGATTGGTGTCTCCAGTGGGTTGGTGCCTACAAATTTTTGTAAGAGATTTTTATTTTGTGGCTCAATTTGGACAATAGATCCAAGCAACCCTTTCTTGTGGTTTTTCCTTGAAAGGGTTTCCATGTAAATCTTGTGTGCTTGCTTTTATTGTGGTTGTTAAATTTTAAATAAGTAGAAGATTAGCTTATATTGATTCACCCCCCTCTCAGTATAAGTGTGCTCCAATCTATTGGCCACATTGCATAGAGATATTGAAGTTCACATCAAGTCAAGGGTTGCTTGCAATATTGTGAAAGTAGCTAATCATTTAGTGGGTGTTCATGCAACTCATCTAGTTCCCTAATGGGAATCTATTAGTGTTGGGAAAGGTGTCTCAACCGTGCATTCACAATGTTACATATTTATTATTTTTTGCATTTATTTGTTATTATTGTCCTCACATGAGAAGGGGGGTGTTGTACTTTGAGGTGGCACTTTTTGCCATATGTTGGCCATCTTGGAATGTGTGTAAGGAGTTGTAAGAGCATCTAATGTCATTATGATGTGTAAGAGCATCTTATGACATTGTAAGATGTGGGAGTTACTTATGGAAGATTCTATGATGTGTAAGAGCATGATTATGGAGGTTACATTGGAATCTTGACCATCATCATGACACTCTTATGACACATAGCATAAGGCATCTTTGAGTGCAAGAACATGAAGAGCACCCATAAAATACTGAGGGGGGGGGGGAGTGAATTAGTATTCTAATTTTTCAACACTTGAAACCATAAGAATCAACAAAGATAACAATAAGAGAAAACATCAACAAGACGAACACAAATTTCTCGTGGAAAACCCTTTCAGGTAAAAAACCACGACATGACACTTCTTTACTAACTTCAAATGGGCACCAACCTAGCAGACTACATCTCTAAATTACAAAAGTGAGCACCAACTCACTGGAAGCACCAACTTCGAATGGCTGAAGCACCAACTTCAGCATGAGCACCAACTCACCGAGTTTTTCTCAACTCTAAAATTTGAATGTTCTTTTCTTTGGACAACTTCTAGTTGTTTCTAGTTTCCAGAAGGTTCTAGTTCTTCTAGAAGAATCTTGTCACTTTCTAGACAATCTTGTTCCTTAACAAAGGCCACTTAATTCCATATTTAGTTTCAGCCCATGGTAATACACAATTTTGATTTCTAAGTCGAACATTGTACATATATACTTTATGTTGTTCAAGATTAATGAAAGATTTTTATTTTGTTCCCTTGTTTCCATTGAAAATTTAATGGTGTTTCCTAATTTTTGCATCTTCCACTGTATGTTTAATACAACTTGAAGGTTAACTATTTGGATCGATCTGCTAGTTGGTTCACATGTTTTCCTTTGTGGCACTCTTGGGCTTGGGATGGATTACACTTTGGCAGGCCATACAATGAAGAGACGAGTAGAACTTCCGAAATAGGATTGCCGATTATTGTGCACATATCTTCTATAACCAGGTGGAAAATTTAGTCCTATATAAAATTTGTTGTCAACTACACATTGCATTTATGTGGAAGAAGATACACTTATCACCAAGGAGGGTCCTACTTGAAGATAAGGCTAAGAGAAGTGGTTAAAATTGCAAAATTTCTGAACAATTTGAATAGATATGATGGCCTTGAATTATGTCAACCCATCATCCACAAACTTGGGTGGGCATGATCTGTTATGTAGTGGCTAATTGTTATTGTTTGTTTGTAATGGCTTGTTTGCAACATCTCATTTGTTTTCAAAATCATTTGGGCCTATGTTCACCATTTTTTTTTTCTCTGTGTTGTACCCAAAATTAAATTTTTGCTTCAATAAGGTATTTTGATAAAATGGTCTAAATCTTGTAAAATTGTTGTCAAAAATCAGTTTTAGGTCAAATGAAGCATGGGCTTTTTGTGGGTTTACTATCCAGAGGATACTGGCAAATTTTGAAAATTAGGGTTTCAGGCCCCTGTTTTTAGGAAAAGCCCTAAAAATAGGATCTTTCTAGAAATGATTGAAAATAATTTTGATTGGCTTAATTCACTTCGCGATCACATTGATCAAGTCAGAATTAAGAAAAAGTCAGTTTTGCTTTGGTGTGCCTACTTCACTTTTTTAGGAGAAAAGTTAGGACCTTTGAGGTCAACAATGGCAGATGGCTAGATACTAGGTGTCGAAATATAAGCCTCAAACGCTTCAACGAAGATTCTATAGCCAAAGATGCTCAAAAAGATGCTTCGCGACGGAGGGGATTTTCAAAAGGTCAAAAATGTAAAAAATATTTTGTCTGGAAATAGTACGCCTTGCTACTAGGGAGATGCCTTTGCAGTCAACGCTTTAGTCAACTTTGCAGTGTCCGTGCACATAGAATGGTGAAAGCAAATCACAATGGTGAACATACTCGCGTCAGCAACAACAATGCTCAAATGCAGTCAACCCAGTCAAGCAACACGGTGATCGCAAAGCTCAAAGAGGTGAAAATCATCAGAAAATGATCAAGTCTGGAGCCAAAAGCGCCCTTGTTGGTTAGGGGCGCACTTGAATTTGAGAGGCCAAATGCAGTTGTTAACACTTGCAAAACCAGTCTTCAGAATTCTGCTAGCTTTCTGGCGAATCATCAAGCAAATCCAACATATTTTTTAAACATCGGCAAAAGATGCTGAAGGCAACAAACATAAAAAATGATAGTCAATCAAAGGAAAATGCACCCCTATAGCCTAGGGGTGCCCAAGAATAAAAGCTCTCAGATGTCAGTTTTTGAGTTGGTTATCTCTAGATAATCTTCCCGCCTTCAGTTCAGCTTTGCAACGAATCTGTTCGCCAATCCATGAGACATATCAAACGACAGTAGTTGTTGATCAAACGAGCATGTAAAATGGAGGATAAAACGTAAGTCAAAAGGTCAAATGTACCCCTGCAGGCTAGGGGTGCCTAGACTTTTCGTCAACCAAATGAGCTTTTCAGGGGCTGTCTTCTTCAAGAGATCTGCTTAGAATCCTTTGAGTTACACGATGAATCTAGCAGCTAGCTCTCGGGACCTGTCAAACATTTGCAAACTAAGATCAAGTGCGAAATGCTGAAAGTAAAGGCAAGATGAAAAACATGAAAAATTGGCTAAGTGTTGAAGAAAATGCACCCTTCTTGGAAAAGGCACCCAACTTCTTGGGGCCTTAGATGCTGCTTATAGACTTCGTGACTCCCAAGAAGACCTCTTAAGAGTTGATCAATCTTCGCAATGAAATTGTTAGCATGAACATCAGAGTAGTCAAACTCCCGACAGCAAGAGTCAAACTAGAGCATTTCGTCAAAGGTTGCAAAGTGCAAAATATATCTCAGAGGCACAAAAGCGCCCCTACAGGCTAGGGGCGCCTAAGAATTTGAGCCTCATAAATTTGTTTTTAGAACCTGCACATACAATCATCCTTTTCTGGAATTCTTCTAGCTTCGTGATGGATTCAACATCCAGTTCGCGAGAATCATCAATTACCGGTAGCTGCAGATTGAAGCACAGAGGGTCAAATTGAAGAAGTTGAAAAGCATCTAGAAAATGGCTAGGTTTGGTGAAAAAAGCACCCTTCTGGCAAAAGCTGCCCAAGGATTTGAGCCATTGGAACTAGTTTTTGAGGTTTTCAGCTCCCAGCAACACCTCTTCAAAGTTGATCCAACTCCATAGTACATCTGTTAGCTAAGCCTTAGGATCAACCGGGCAAACAGAATTCAGGTTCAAACAGAGGTAGTTCATCACAAAAAAAGATGAATTTCTTCAAAAAATATGCTAACACTTAAAGCTTGGCCGCTTAAAGTCAAAGTGGACCCAATTGATTCTCAATTACAATTTTTGAAATCTTCCTTTTGCAAATGGCATCCCAAAATCAGTGGAGAACTTTCAGTTAACTCTCAATCACAGAAATTAATTCTTCAATTAGGGTTGGCGCCATAATTGACACTCCCACCTCCAAAATGGATATTTATTCAAGCTTAGGCGTCATAATTCGTTATTCTTTGCAAGTTGAAGAACTAGAAACAAATGTTTTTCTCCACAACGCCATTTGAAGGATCTAACATAAGCCATTTTCAGTGTTCTTCTTGTTTTCAAGAATAGGTTGCACAGAGGAATAGTTTTTTAGAGGTTATATCTCCAGGCGTCAATTTTCAAAGGCACCAGTTTACAACTTCTAGCTTCTCCCCCTCACATTTCTTCTATTCTTGTCTTAGATTTTCTTGCATGTCCAAGTAAACAACATTTTTCCACAGATCTAGCCTTCTAGGTATGTTCAACATAGTATTGGCAACAAAACCCACATGCCAGAATTTTTCGGGAAAATTGCCCCGCTGCTCCCAATTTTCAGGGTTTCTGCAAAAAGTCACTTTTTTTTCAAAAATTGACAAACTAGGTTTGCTTAGCTCTCAGGCGCCTATAATACCCATGTGGCAGAATTTTCCGGGAAAATAAGCTTTTGCAGCCCTTGTAGCTTCTACCTCGAGAGGTTGTTGCATGTCAAAGGAAAAAACACTTTTTCAAAATTCTGACATTGTGGGTTTGTTCAAAAAGATATTCTCTACAAAACCCACGTCTTAGAAATTTTTCGTGAAGATTGCCCCTCGAGAAGCTATTTTTAGCCTCACCAGAAAAAGTTGCCCTAACATATCTGTGTTTACAGTTGGCAGTCTAGTTTTTCAGTATTCAATTCACTCAAACTGAATTCAAGACCAAATCGGTCTTGATTCGCGATTTCATAAGAACAACTAACACCGATAAGAACAACTAACACCGATTTGCAGCAAGTGCATTTGGAGGTTGACTTGAACACTTTGGAAGGCATAGACCAAACCACACTTTAGAAGATTGAGCGATTTGGGTTGCTTGAAGCGGCCTCATTTCCCATCTCAGCACAGAGCATAGAATTTGTAATCGCTTGTGTAAAGCATTACAACCCTACTGCGTAAGAGATTCAATCAGTGGATGGGCAAGTGGTATGCAGTTTCAAACCAAAAGACATCGAGAGATGCTTCGCTATTCCTGCAAATACAAACAATTTGGTCATATCCATGGAGGAGTGTGAAAAGGCGTTCAACTCGTCAAGGGAAAAATGTCAGAAAAGAATGGAAGAAAGGTGGCTCAAACAAAAAAGAAATAGCTTGCCAAAGAACGTAGGACGTGGAGAATTTAGAGATGAGTACGCAATTATGATCACCCCACTCAACCGTGTCATCGGTCAAGTAAAAGCCAATAGGTTCTAGCCATGGATGTATTACATCATGGCTCAACTTGTCAACAACAAGGAACACTATGACTTGGCTACTTTGATCAGCGACATTCTCCACAAATAGATGACCGGTTTCTTGATTGCTCGCGAATTCCACGTATGTTCATACCTCATGTATTTGATAGCCTTCCAAGGCCAGTTTAGAGGGTTGAATATTGTGGGAACTCTAGGTGTGCAAAAGGTTCATCAATATTTCTCGCAGCTTGAATTCACACAATCAAAATGACACATCAAGCGAGTGAATGAATCATTCCTAATGCACACAGTGAGGAATCTTGATCACGAGTTACATGTGCGCATTTCAGCAGAAGCCAAATTGGTGATGGTAGATTGGGTAGATTGGTTCATCCAGTTCCCTACTTTTAACTACATCTGCGTATATGGATACTTTGGTCATCCAACCATGTTACCCCATTATCCATCGGATAAGGTGGTATTTATGGAATTTCTACGACAGTTGCACGAAGTCCACTCCTATCTACGCATTAAACGCAAGACAATTGCCACTTTTCCTTGGATTTACAGGTGTAGATCAGTAGCTGATGCCAAGGCTATGAGCCATGACATGACGTGACTTAATCTTAAGTATCTCATCTAAAGACGCTCATATGACCCTTGGGGTCACTTTTCAGCATGCCTTGGTGGCCGTTCTTCACACAAACCTTCCATGGAATATTTTTGGTTTAACTGTGAAAACGAGTTTGAAGTGTGAAGGCGCAACTACAACAGGTTCACCCTTTCACAGATTGCTGATTTCATATCAGAGGATGTGGAAGGATTATCGGATGATGATGGGGAAGTCACACTTCCTATATTCTTTAGAGATTAAGTTGACACATCTCTTCCAGCCGTTGATTGGTATGCCAAGGAAAGAACATCTATTAAGGAAAGATCAAGCAAAGTTGTGAGGAACAACATACTTTACTTGGACAACAAGAGTACGAGGAAGGTAGTCATTCCAAACACAGAGCCGCCACCAGTTACTACTACACTACCTTCCACGTCAAAGTGGAAACCAAGACAAAAGACAAAGAGTAACCCTCCTGAAGGAAGCAGCATGTCAGGGAATACAAAGGGAAAGACACCAGTTGCTGATATAAATCTGCAAGAACAACATGTGGAGATAGCCACAGATACAGTTGAGACAATGCCAGAAATGGAAGCAGAGCCTCCCATTCCTTCACCACCACAATAGTCTCCGATTTGCATCGACTTGGAGCTAGACTCGCCACCATGTGACATCTCAACACAATCTCACTCATCAGGAGTTCCTGGGACTAGCACCAATTTTTCCAGCGAGATTAGTTGAGATTCTTCTTGGCTTGAGAATTAACTGGGTAGGAAGAGGAGAAAGCTGTCCTACCAATTAAACATTGCAAAATTCGATCATGTCTCCCAAGACATGTCAGAGAAGGAGCTTAAAAAGTAGGTTCATGTGGAAAGGAACACCGACAATGAGATTATCATTGAGATGGCTCCACCACCAGAGGACAAAAACTTGGATGAGGTAGAGGTTGACGATTTCACCTTGATAAAGGTCAACCTTGGTAAAAGCACATGCCAAGCTGATGTGGATGTCCTCGAGGTTGCAGCAGTGAGCATAAAGGAGAGAGTGATAAAAGATGGTGAAGATAAAGCAGCCCTCAAGGCTGAAAACCAGCAGCTTCGCTGATACATCTCAAACCTCCTATACGACACTGAAAATGTCACCGCCTTGCTCTCGTAGATGTTAGAGTTACTAGCAAAACAAAATCAGCTAAGTCAGCTGGTTGTTTATGGGAAGTGCCTAAAAGATTGGGAAGAAGAGTTCGTCACAAGGGTTTGTTTCATACTTTTAGAGTTGTACCAGTTGAGGTACAATGCCCACGTCCTTCGCATAGAGATTTAGGAGTCGGAGTAGGACATAGTGGTGGACAAACCACGTAATGAGATAATGGTCTCTCACTTGAGGATTGCATATGACTCGGTCACTACAGAAGAGAATAAGGAAACACTTTTTACTTAGAGAGAACAACAAATCTTCAAGGTAAAAACACACGAAACAATTTCTGCAGAGTTGACCGAGAGCAAAGAAAAGGTGACAAGTGCGCTCAAGTTCGTAAGAGCTTTCGTGTCGCAAGTCCCTTGCTAGCATTAGCACGAGGATGGTGAATACATCGAGCTCGTCGACGTACAGTCGGAGTTTCATAAACTCATTTATAGTATTTTCAGCAGTGATTTAGTTGACTACAAGTTGAGTCAACTTGTAGCCATGTCAGCACAATTTGACGAAGCGGCCAAGAGTGGAAGGGAATTGCAGAGTCAGTTCATGAACAGTGAAGAGATGCTGCGAAGACATCGAGTACTTCAGAGGAGTATCAGTGCCCCAGATGATGAGGCAGTTAACAACTTCTTGGAGGAGTTGATTGCTCTAGATCACGACTAGTGAACTACTAGTTAGGACATCCCACCTTCTTCCAAAAATAGCATTTAATGACAGCAGCTAACTTGATGCCTCTTTCCAAGTTAACTCGCTGTCCCACCTTTCATGCATGTCTATTTTTGGAGACACCTTTGTATAGTGGAGTTCTAGTTTAGTTTAGAATCAGTTAACTGAAGTAGTCTTTCCTGTTAACTGTTAGGTTATTGTCGTGACCCCGAAATTGTAACACATTAAAATGCAATAAATGAATAATATAAATATTAAAATAAAAAAATAATTAAAAAAAGGAAATATGAGCAATTTAATATTAGTAAGATATTATTATAATTATAAATGTAAATATTGACAGTACAAAATAAACATTGACAATTTTAAATATCATTATCATCCTTATAATAATACTAAAAGATACATAAAAAAACTAATATAAATAATAATAATAAATACATGTATATTTCAATAAGAAGCAATTAATATAATATATATCTGGTAAGTTCTAAGCAGCAACTATGTAATATAAAGAGATTAACATCCATAAAAGAAATCGTCCAAAACAAAGAATACAAAAGCAGTGATCCTATGTAAAAAGATGGCAAATAAAGTATTTGAGTATTAAGAGCAGCGATATAACACAAGAATAGGCAGAGATTACTTTAAAAAGTAGAAATCATTTGTTAACAGAAGATTATTCAAATGGTTTTCTCTATTCAAAGGGATCGCATCTCTTCATAAGGGAGCATCTCTTCATTGGAATACAAAAATAGATAGTGGCAGATGTAAACGAGGAGATGGAGGAGAAAATAGGAGGAGAGCAGATTAATAAATTAAGAGGCAGATATAAAAAGATATATACAGATATACATGTAAGATGTGTAAGAATATATATATAAATATATAAATAAATTCATATAGATAATTAGGGGAAGAAAGAATAAGAAATAGAAGAATAAAATACAGCAGATCTGCTAAAGATATAAAATGGGGAATCGATAGGCATGCTTACTGTTTTATAATATGTTCATAAGTTATAGGGTAGAATCAGCAGATGTATTTATTATTATTTGTTCTAACTGTAAGATATCTAGAATAAGGTCAATAGATGTATTTTTATTTTGTCTTTGATTTATAATATGATCAAAAATTTATAAGAATAGATTTGATATTTACTTTAGAATCAATGATAAATGCAAATGTATTTGATTGCTTAAAAGATTGTCTTCATGAGTGTTTGCAACCCTACTAGGGAGGAAGGGCCTGAGAAAAGTGGTGCCTAAAAACCCCACATTAGATCTGCCCCTTGAACCACTTATAAGCTCCGCTAGCTTCACCCCAGTAGGTTAAGTGTCTTCCGAGGTGATGATGTGGGTAGAGAAAGCCGGTACAAGTGTTTCCACTAAGCACGCCACTCCGGGGGTGGAATCGTCTTGGTTTGGACATTCCTACCGTTTGGGGGCAAAGGGGTGGGTTGTCTTGAACGAACGTTGTGCTCTTGGGCTTAGATGGATAGCTTTGGGCGGATCTACCCATGCCACTCCTCATATGTCTTCATTATTGCTTTTGTGATTATGTTTATATTTTGGATATCTTGATATTAATGCTAACAGATATATGTGGAAATGTTGTTAATATAGTGAATGCAGATTTCAATCTAGGATTACTTCATTAAAGAGAACATTCATTTGGAAAGAAGAAACCCTAAACCTAATCAACAAGCGAATCCCAGGGCAAAGCAGGACAAGGGACATTACATTGGTATCAGAGCATCTTTGCTGCCATCCTGTGTGTGCTTGAGCCACTTGGTTGTGTGCTTGAGCTAGTTGCTTGCGTGCTTGAGCTACCTGCTTGTCTACTTGAGCTAGTTGCTTGCGTGCTTGAGCTACCTACTTGTCTACTTGAGCTAGTTGGTTGTGTGCTTGAGCTACTTGCTTGCGTGCTTGAGCTACTTGCTTGTCTACTTAAGCCACTTGCCTACTTACTTGAGTTGGTTGCTTGTGTGCTTGAGCTACTTTCTTGTCTACTTGAGCTGGTTGCCTACGTGCTTGAGCTGGTTGCTTGCCTGCTTGAGCTACTTGCCTACTTGCTTGAGCTGGTTGCTTGCTTGCTTGAGCTACTTGTTTCCCTGCTTGAGATACTTGCCTGCTTGGTTGAGCTACTTGGTTGTCTGCTTTAATTTCTGATTGAAGTGATTTTAAGTTATACTGATTCATAGACCCCAACTCGTGGGTTTTGAGAGTAAGGATAAATAGTTGAACTTGAGAATTTTGGTCAATGCATTGTCCTCGTAATCAAAAGAATAACCATCACTTGGGTTAGAACTCCTAGCTCCTATCAAAGCTAATATCATCACCACAAGGAGCAACATCTTAAAATTACACACCTTAGATTATGATTGCTTGAGGACAAGCAATTTTGGGCAAGGAGGACTGTCATGACCCCGAAATTGTAACACATTAAAATGCAATAAATGAATAAAATAAATATTAAAATAAAAAAAAAATAAAAAAAAGGAAATATGAGCAATTTAATATTAGAAAGATAATATTATAATTATAAATGTAAATATTGACACTACAAAATAAACATTGACAATTTTAAATATCATTATCATCCTTATAATAATACTAAAAGATATATAAAAAAACCATAGTTGTCGGGAGATGCGTCTCCCCCCTCAAAGATGCGTCTCCCCCCTCAAAGACGCGTCTCGGAGATGGAGACGTGTCTCGGACACTGGTACCGTCTCTAGAGATGCATCCAAGAGGCTGGAGACTTCCACCGAAGTTTCCCAAGTACCTTGTTGTCTCCTGCTGTAAAAAATGATGTCTCTTGCTAAAATACCTAAAAAAACATTAAAGTTTAAACATTTGAAACTTTAAAAATTAAAGCATAATGTATTTGACGTGTCTAAGAGTGATTAAATTATTGTTTTGAAAGTTCAATGTCATCATATTTTCAGATTCTATAAATTATTAATTTTTTATTTTTTATTTATATTAAAAAAAATGGCGTCTCCAAGTACCCCCGTCTCCTATTTTTAAAAAAAAACCATACTGGTACCGGTACCAGTCTCCCATACCAGTACCAATCCCAGTCTCCTAGCAACTATGAAAAAAACTAATATAAATAATAATAATAAATACATTATGTATATTTCAATAAGAAGCAATTAATATAATAAATATCTTGTAAGTTCTAAGCAACAACTATGTAATATAAAGAGATTAACATCCATAAAAGAAATTGTCCAAAACAAAGAATACAAAAGCAGCGATCCTATGTAAAAAGATGGCAAATAAAGTATTTGAGTATTAAGGGCAGCGATATAACACAAGAATAGGCAGTGATTACTTTAAAAAGTAGAAATCATTTGTTAACAAAAGATTATTCAAATGGTTGTCTCTATTCAAAGGGATCGCATCTCTTCATAAGGGAGCATCTCTTCATTGGAATATAAAGATATATATTGGCAGATGTAAATGAGGAGATGGAGGAGATAATAGGAGGAGAGCAGATTAAGAAATTAAGAGGCAGATATAAAAAGATATATACAAATATACATGTAACATGTGTAAGAATATATATATAAATATATAAATGAATTCATATAGATAAATAGGGGAAGAAAGAATGAGAAATAGAAGAATAAAATACAGCAGATCTGCTAAAGATGTAAAATGGGGAATTGATACGCATGCTTATTGTTTTATAATAGTTCATAAGTTATAGGGTAGAATCAGCAGATGTATTTATTATTATTTGCTTCCAATCATGATATGTTTAGAATTTGTTGAGTAAGGAATAGTAGATGTATTTATTATTATTTGTTCTAACCATAAATATCTAGAATAAGGTCAATAGATGTATTTTTATTTTGTCTTTAATTTATAATATGATTAGAAATTTATAAGAATAGATTTGATATTTACTTAAGAATCAATGATAAATGCAAATGTATTTGATTGCTTAAAAGATTGTTTTCATGAGTGTTTGCAACCCTACTAGGGAGGAAGGGCCCGAAAAAAGTGGTGCCTAAAAGCCCCACTTAAGATCTTCCCTCGGAACCCAAGGCAAGGATGGGCCATAGAGGGGTGGAAATTCCACTTAAGGTTCTGCCCAGTCCTAATGCATGGGTGGGCTATGGAGGGGTGGGGGTCCCACTCAAGATCTGCCGTGGCCATGGAGGGGTTGTAGGCCCGAAACCACTTAAAAGCTTCGCTGGCTTCCCCTCAGTAGGTTAAGTGTCTTCCGAGGTGATGATGTGGGTAGAGATAGTAGGTACAAGTGTTTCCACTAAGCACGCCAATTCGAGGATGAAATCGTCTTGGTTTGGACGTTCCTGTCGCTCGGGGCCAAGGGGTGGGTTGTCTTGAATGGACGCT
This sequence comes from Sequoia sempervirens, assembly GCA_007258455.2. Classification (NCBI taxonomy): domain Eukaryota; kingdom Viridiplantae; phylum Streptophyta; class Pinopsida; order Cupressales; family Cupressaceae; genus Sequoia; species Sequoia sempervirens. Next base: position 101,401 of record VDFB02327415.1, read on the forward strand.
TGTGCTCTTGCGCTTAGATGGATAGCTTCGGGTGGATCTACCCATGCCACTCATATGTCTTCATTATTGCTTTTGTGATTATGTTTATATTTTGGATATCTAGATATTAATGCTAATAGATATGTGTGGAAATGTTGTCAATATTGTGAATGCAGATTTCAATTTAGGATTACTTCTTAAAGAGAACATTCATTTTGAAAGAAGAAACCCTAAACCTAATCAACAAGCGAATCCTAGAGAAAAGTAGGACAAGGGACATTACAATTATCTACATTTAGACATAGGAATAAACCTTGCTGATTGGCAATAACTGAATGTAAACTCAAGGGATTTTAGGGTTCTCTACTCCTTTGAGCTTCTACAAATAAGAGCATCCTTGCTCATTGTATTTTAACTTTTATTACTACACAAAATTGCTGGGCTGTTGTGCCTTCAAGCTTGCAAGTCAATATCTGTTCACTCTTTGTCTAAGAGTTGTTTGGTTGATTGCATCTTGTATGATTGTCCTCTTTAATACCATTTGCTGTCCCAAATGTGTGTAATCGTTGATTGAGTTTGAGAAAATAAATCAAAAGAGCAATGAGCCTTTGATCTAAAGATCTATCAACACTTGTTTTTATAATCTTTCTTTCAATCTACACCTCAAACGGAGCAACTCGCCTCCGAGGGAATTTAGAGATTAGGATTATCGTTATATGTTGTTTCTAGTAATCTATATTTCAGCCTACACCTTGGACAGAGCACCTCGCCTCCTTGGGAATCCTGAGATTTAGCTTACCGTTTGATGATTACTTGCATAAATTGTATTTCAGCATAAATCTGAAAGAGCAATGAGCCTTTGGATGCATTTTGAGAGAAAGTCTGTCTAAGTGATCAATCCATTCCCAGTTGCTCCTAGATCCTCTCACTTTGAAATACTTGAGGAGATAGGATAGTTATAGCTTTAGCCTAGTTGTAGTTAAGATCTATAGAAACCAGAGAAAACCTTAGCTGCAACGCATTGTGTTTTATAACCTTGTGCTCTGCAGTTGTGTAATATCCCTTGCTACTTATGATCCAAAGTTTAGCTCTGAAGGAATATGTTAAAGGTTACCAAAATGCAAAACAAAGATCTTGATTACTATAACCTTGTAACACTTTAGGATTTTCACCTAAAGAAGAGGAAATAGATCAAAATGTCAATGTTCACACTTCTTAACCCACTCTAGAAAATTCCCTTCAAACTGGCCTAAGTTTGCTTCAAGGGATTTTGTCAAACACTTCACTTGCAAGCTTTTAACTTCTTGTTTCTGAGTTTTCAGTTTGTTTTGCTTGTCTTCAATTGGTCACAAATGGATGTAAATGCTTTGCAAACAACACTTCGATGGCTATGCAATGATCTGTATGACAATGCAATTCTTTTTGTCTTTTCAAATGCAAATACATGAACTTCTACACAAGAAATGTGTACCTACAGCCAAGTAGCATTTTTACAAACACTTGGCATGCATACTATTAAGTTGATCATAAATGATAATTAACATGTTCAAATACAACTATATCAGACCAGCAACTTATAACTCCTTTATTGCAATATGATGTCAACTACAATGCTGATATAAAATGAGCCAAGACTCTTGGCATTACAACATATGCAAACTATGTAATTTTCTAAGTACAAATGCAGCCTTGGTATGAAATCTAAAATGCAAAATATATGCAACTATTGACTAGAGGAACTTGGTACAAAAATTGTAGAAGAGCTGGAGACTTGATAGCAACACTTGTTGATGATGAAGACCCCTCGAAAGGAAGAAATCGACCCCCTTGAAGTGCCGCCCCTGTTCTGGTCCAGATTGCTGATAATAAATAATTATCAATCCCTTTTGCCTCCCTTAAGCTCCAAAAATGTTCAAAGGATGCCCAAGAGTGGTGTGCCACACTTTCTAGAAGAAATTGATGCCATATATGACTCCCATGAATAAAATCGCACCCTTCTAGCAAGCTGATATGTGACTGATAAATTATATCAGATTATTATGCTCTTCAAAATCGACCTCTACAAGCTTGAAGATGATGAATCTATTCAATCACAAATGCTTCTGAATCTACTCCAATCGATTATCTCTCAAAATTGGCCCTTGGCCACAATTTTGCCACAATGAGAAGTCTAAAGTAACTGCTCCAATAGTTGCAACCCTTCAGTAGATAGTTTCACTACCTCAGTTATGCAAATCAATGGGAACTTCGTACCCAAAGACCTTCAACTATATTCTGCAGAAAGCCCAAGGCTCCAACAAACAAATATATCAAGTCAAATGTCAATATCCAGGATGATCACAAATGAGCCCCTTAAACTCCTTTTATACCTTTCTTGTGAGAGCTCAACACTTTCCTTGCCAATGTGGGATAAAAGACATATTTCCTTTTCAATATTATTTTAAGTGACTTTATGATATAATATTTTATTTAGTCACTTTAATTAAATTAATTAAATATAAAGTCACCTTTTAATTTTTAAATTTTTAATTTATTTGATGACTTAATAAATAATTAACTTAATTAATTTCTCCTTATTCCTCCACTTAGCCTTTGCAGAAAAAAGGGTAAGAAATCCCTCTGAGATGGCTATGGAAAAGGGGACATTACACGCTGAGTAAAAAGATAGGAAATTTAGTTTACTTTACTTTTTACGCAAAAAAAGAAAAAGAGGGAGCTTCCCCTCCTAATTTGAAGAGCAGTTCATCTGTGCATAGCTGTCCGTTTCCAATACGCACTCTAGAGGTGCAAATTTGAAATATTCCGAGCCAAATTTTTTCTTTTTTTTCAAATTACAAATTACAAACCAATGCACCCGTTAAGGTTAGCAGCTAAACCCAAAACGTTGCTGAATCAACTCTAACCAAAATGTACACCAGGATCCCGATGTGGGCAAGGTGTGAGCATTGGTCAGAGGATCTTAATCAAAATGCTTATGTAGGAACTCTAACCAAGAATGGCGCCGATGATGGTGAGCATATGGTCAGAGGGTCTTCTACACTAAATTCTGAAAGGGAACTCGACACCAAGTATGTGCTACCCAATCCAGAATGGAGTTGAGGCGACCATATGGTGGAGTATTACAAATTACAATGCTTGAGAGAAATAACTGAAATGCTGAAAGTATTCAACACCCATAATGTGCTTTCTAATCCAGAGTGGAAAAGTAGCTACCATAGGGCGGAGGAAAATTAAATACAATAGCAAATACTGAGCGTAAAGCTGAACATTACAACTATGATGAGCAAGAATAATTATACTGTCAGTACTACTGCCAGTTTACAATATGAAGGATAATATCTTGCTAGAAATGTGAGTCAACATATAAATCAAGCTGCAATAATATGTATTGAACTTCCTTTACTGAATAATAAAGATTAGATCTGAAAGTGCACTGAACAGACCAACCTCAAATTTTGATTTATGACAGTCCAGATTTCTGTGTGCACGAACAGCAGCCCTGTATTTCACAAATCCACTCACAAGTTGCTCAAAACTTAGCCAAATTCCACCAAACGAATTGCAGTATGATCCTACTATGATGGCAACCAACTGAGAACACTGAAACTCACTCAAATGACTAATTATTTAATGCACGAAATCCAAAGCAGATCTGAACAGTACGGCCCAGCAAGAGGGCGACTTTGCATTTAAAAATTGAAGACTCTTTTAAAAATTCTATAACTTAGGACAAAGGGGCGCCTAGCCAAGACAGAGAGAATGGAACAATACCTAGAACAAATATTTTTGTATTTTCTGATTCACGAATAAAAACACGAATCTGCTGTAGCTAAAATGCAATTCTAGAAATTATCTAATATGCAAAAATCTGATCTAGACAGCCACAAGCTGATTACAATGCACACAACTCAAAGCAAACTCAAAACTAGACTATTTCACCACTAGTTGCTGTGTTGCAAGCAAGAAGCAATGCCCGAGCTAGGAGGCCTTCATTCCTTGAAGCAATTCCAGAGCCAAACCGGCAGCATAACAATACTGTAGACAAAATATCATGAATTGAGGATCAAAGTCTTCCTTTTATAATTTTCGGTTGACTCTTCTCGAAACCCTAACCTTCTCTTAAGAGTCAAACCCTAATCCTTCAACCAATGGCGTCCTTTCCTTCAAGCTGCAATTTTGACTTTTAATTATTAAATTATTCCTTCATTGAAGATGGCGTCCACTTTTGCTTGGGGAATAAATCTTTTAATAAGAATTATAATCAATTCTTTTAATGAGGCGCCCACCCATAAAGAACCTCTTTTAAAAACAACTTAAAGTAAAGTTGCTAGGCCAAGGGTCAATGTTAAAATATAACATTAAACATAACTTCTTCAAAATAATTCAACTTATCACCTCAAACTGCACCCTGAGGCCAGAATCTGAATACGCCAATTGAATCAGCTGAAGAGGAAAGTCAACTGCCTGAGACCAACCTGTTTACTGCTCGAAATAGAATTTACTAAAAATAGTAAATTCCTGAAGATGCTCAGAATGCCTAGAAGAACATACCACTGCGAAGCTCTCTGAAAACCTAGAAAGAATCCGCCATTGAAACAACCAACTCCGAGCAAGAACTTCCTTCAAAATAGGAAACCCTAATTTTACCTTTCGACTAGCCTACGGGTCTTCGGAATAGGCCAACGGTCACTGAAAAGATCAAGCTTGAGACGGGGACATTACAGTCCGCCCTCCCCAAGATTGCTTGTCTTCAAGCAATTGCAAACCTGGATGCTGCAGAACATCATCACTCTCCCAAGTTGCATCCTCCTTAGGCAAATTTTTCCACTTCACCAAGTATTCTTTGATTGTTCTTTTCCTCAAAGAACGTTCTCTGAAATCAAGTATCTCCTCTGGAATTAGAATCAACTGTCCTTCATCCAAAGGTGGCAACTGTGATGAAGCAACCACATTATGTCCAAGTGCCTTCTTGAGGCGAGACACGTGGAAGACATTGTGTACTCTGCTATCAGAAGGTAGCTCCAACTCATAAGCTACTGCTCCAACTTTTCTGATGACCCTGAATGGCCCATAGAAGCGAGGTTTGAGCTTCTCAGCTCCACTCTTCTTGAGAGTAGACTATCTGTAAGGCTGTAATCGGAGATAAACCATATCCCTAACCTCGAAAGAACGCTCAACACGCCTCTGATCAACATACATCTTCTGCTGATTCTGTGCAATCTGCAGATTATTCTTCAAAGATTTCATGATGTCTTGACTTTGCTGCAACAAGTTCTTGGCTTGAGGTGCTTTGCTATCACCAAACACCAAATCGGCAAAGCTAGGTGCCTCATACCCATAGAGAGCCAAGAAAGGAGACATCTTAATTGACATATGAAAGGAAGAATTATAACAGTACTCCCCTATGTGAAGCCACTTAACCCATGCTCTTTGCTGCTCCGACACATAGTTTCTCAAGTAGCCTTCCAACCACTTGTTCACTATTTCAGTCTGTCCATCTGTTTGGGGGTGATAACTAGTGCTTGGAGTGAGCACAGTACCACTCATTCTGAAAACCTCTTTCCAAAAAGTGCTTAGGAACTTGCTGTCCCTATCACTCACAATGTTTTTTGGCAACCCATGCAGCCTAAACACCTCATGAAAAAACAGATTTGCAACTTGGGCTGCAGAAAGAGCTGGTAATGGCGAAGAAGTGAGCAAATTTGGTTAGCCTATCCACTACCACATAAATACAATCCTTCGCTTGGGCTTTGGGCAACCCTGTGATGAAATCCATCGAGATGCTTTCCCATTTTTGATTGGGAATAGGGAGTGGTTGCAGCAAACCAACTGGTAATGTATGCTCATTCTTATTCATTTGACAAATAGGACACTCCTGAATGTAGCGTTGTACTTCTCCTTTCAATCCTTTCCAAGAAAATCTTTCTCGGATCTGCCTATATGTCTTGAAAAATCCTTGGTGACCAGCAAGCAGAATGTCATGAAATGTCAATAGAATCTTCTTCTTAAGCTTAGAATCAGCCACTAGAAAGATTCTCCCTTTATAGTGTATTAACCCCTCAATCACCTTGTACCTTTCATCATGAAAAGTACCCTCAATAATGCTGGTTGCAAACTGATTTTTGGCATAATCAGCAAGCAACATGTCCCTCCAATCTGTAGTAAGCTCACACAATGAGTTAAGATGGGGTCTCCTGGACAGAGCATCAGCCACAACATTAGTTTTACCTTTGACATATTCAATGTCAAAGTCGTAAGCTTGAAGCTTACTCACCCACTTTTGTTGCCTCTCGTTCAGGTCCTTCTGATGCATGAAGTGTTTGAGGCTATTGTGGTCAGTCTTGACCACGAACTTGTTTCCCACCAAGTACTGCCTGAACTTGGCTAATGCATGCATAATGGCAAGCATTTCCTTGTCATAGATAGAGTATGTTCTTTCAACACCCCTCAGTTTTCTGCTCTCAAATACAATAGGATGTTTGACTTGCATCAAGACAGCCCCAACTCCTTCACCGGATGCATCACATTGCAGCTCGAAAGGCTTGGAAAAATCCGGAATAGCCAAAACCGAACAAGAGCTCATGATCCTCTTAAACTTGTCAAAAACAGTTTGAGCCTTTTCTGACCAACAAAAGGCTCCCTTTTTGGTGAGATCAGTAAGAGGAGCAGCATTCTGTGAATAACCTTTTACAAACCTCCGATAAAATCCACAAAGACCCAAAAACCCTTTCAACTGAGTCAAGTTTTCAGGGGGTGGCCAATTAACTACTTCCTTTATCTTTTCCGGATCCACCTTCACTCCCTCAGCACTGATGATGTGGCCAAGGTACAATAACTCCTCCATTCCAAATTTACATTTGGATGCTTTTGCGAACAAGCTCTCAGATTCCAGGATGCTAAGCACTTCCTCCAAGTGCTTGAGATGATCTTCCCAAGTCTTGCTGTAAATCAAAATGTCATCGAAAAATATCAACACAAACCTCCTTAACTGATTCTGAAAAACTCTGTTCATGCAAGACTGGAAGGTAGCAGGAGCGTTAGTCAACCCAAATGGCATGACTAAAAACTCGAAATGGCCATAGTGACATCTGAAAGTTGTCTTCTCAACATCAGATCCTCTCATTCGAATTTGATGGTAACCCGATCTCAAATCGATCTTCAAGAAGAACTTGGCCCCATGTAACTCGTCATTGAGCTCATCTATCCTTGGAATGGGGTATCGATTTTTGATGGTGCTTTGATTCAAAGCACGATAGTCCACACACATGCGCATGGTACCATCCTTCTTCACAAGAACCACTGCAGAAGCAAAGGGGCTCTTGCTTGGGCGAATGAAACCCATCTCCAAGAGCTCTTGAATGTTCTTCTCAATCCCATCCTTTTACCTCTTGGGGTACCGATATGGAGTTGTAATTACCGGTTTAGCTCCTTCCTTGAGCTCTATGATATGTTCTGAACCCCGTTTAGGTGGTGGTCCAGGAGGCAAATCATCAAAGACTTTGCTCTTCTTTGTGAGTAGAGACTGAACATTAGGAGGATAGTCTCTTTTAGTCTCAACCGGACTAGCAGGAAGGATCATGCATTCTGCAACCCACTCAGCTTGATCGTGACGGATCGGCCTTGCCATTCTCTTGAATGACACAACCCAAGGGCCCCCATTGGACATTCCTCTTAGTACTATCCTCTTCCCCTCGGATTGAAACCTGAGCTCCATAGTGTTGTGACCTTTTCACACATCGCCCCATTCAAAATGGGGACCCCTAATTTTTGCTCCATTCTGGTCTTTTTGGCTTTGGTTCTTCTCTCTCTCTCTGTCTATCTCTTTTCTGAGGTCTGCTTTTCGGGGACGTTCCCGTCTTTGAACTTAAACAAGTGAAACTTGGCCAAGTCTGAAATTAGGGTTTGAGTCTTTCCTGGTCAGTCCAAGGTCGAATAGGGTGAGTAAATTGAAAATTGAGCTTAACACTGTTGTCAGCATGCTTCCAGCAGGCTCTCAGCAAATTTTCATCAAATTTTGAGGTACTTACTATTTTTAGTAAGTGTGAAATTCCAGGGCAATTTGTCAGCATTTTTGAGATTCCGACGGTCACACTGCATTCAGAATACATCAGACTACTCGTATGCAAAATTTGAGCGTGTTGGCGTAAAATCTAACACCTCTGGAGTGCAGGTTTGTACGGACAGCTATGTACACTATGCAATGAGTGCTCTTCAAATTAGGAGGGGAAGCTCCCTCGTTGTGCTGGAATGCATGGAAAAGAAAAGTAATCTAAGTCCTATCTTTTGTTCTCAGCTGGAAGAGGCACAAGGTTAAGAAAACCAAGAACGTTGCAGCTAAGGATTTTCTGGTTTCGCAGATCATTAACTACAACTAAGCTAACTACTTTAAATCTATCCAGTTTCCTCAAGAAAACAGAGCATGAGGAAATGGAGCAGGGATGACTATTGGACGATAAACGTGTTTAGATTCTCTACTTGAAGGCAAGGTGGCGCATCTATCAGCTCAATCTAGACAAGTTTATTGGGCACAAAACAGATTTAAGAATTTACCAAGACAATCTTATGGAACCCTGTGTGGCATAACACTTGATCGAAATAGTAAAGTCTTCACAAAACAGATTTATCATCACAATCTCACGAAACCCTATGTGGCATAACCTTTGATTATAATGATAAAGATTCACAAAACAGATTTATCACCATAATTTCTCGAAACCCTATGTGGCATAACGATTGATCACAATGGTAAATAGACATAAAACAGATTTATCATCTCAATCTCTTGGAACCCTATGTGGCATAACAATTGACCTCAATGGTAAAGATGTTCAAACAGATCTAACTATGGGAGGAATTTACCACGCCAATCTTATGGAACCCTATGTGGCATAACACTTGATTAAAAGTAATAAAGACTTCACAAAACGATTTTATCATCACAACCTCACGAAACCCTATGTGGCATAACACTTGATTGAAATGATAAAAGATTCACAAGACATAAAGAATCCACCATTACAATTGCATGAAACCCTATGTGGCATAACACTTAATCATAATAGCGAAGACACATGAACAAATACCAAAAGAGCAATATTGAGGGCAAGGTAGGCGCAGCATATATTTCTCTCTCAAGCAAAAGTTATTTACAAATGAGCAAAGCTCTTATTTATATACATCAAGGTGTAGGGAACCCTAAAATCACCTTGTGTCATCTACAGTTCTTGCAATGCATGCAAGCAATGTGCCAAACCCTAATTAAGTAAACTATACAGTCAACTGAAACTACCTTCAGTTTAACTGAAACATCTAATCTAAAAATGGACAATTGTGCGAGCATGCACGTCCTTATTGAAAGCAGTTAACTGGAAGACTAACATGGTGCGTAAAACCCTAAAGAAACTCAAATTATTGTGTCGAATCTCGGAATAGATATGCAATGACGGTGAAGCACCGAGTTAACTTGTTAACTCGAGTTAACTCATGTGTGATCGAGAGGTGAGAGTCCGTGATCTCGAACAATCAACCCCTTAATGAGGCTGTCAACTACATCAGCATCTGAATGTCAGCAACTTGAGCAATCTTGGCAATCTTTGCACACTCAAACTAGCATTTCACTGACTTATAGCTTTGGCGGCTCCGTAACTGAAGTGATGACCATTATCTCTGAAAAACTCGCCTATTGACTGTGAACACGGCTATATTCTGACAACATTTCTGGAAAACTAAAAATAGCCTGCTGAGGCTAAAAATAGCCTTTCGAAGAGTTATTTTTGGCGAAAATTTGAGATATGGGTTTTGTCCAGAAGAAGATTCTAAGACAACCCAGAATGTCAGATTTGCGAAAATTTGACTTCTACTCGACCATGCAAGGAATTTTCAGCTGAGAAAATTAGAAACTCAAGAACGGATGTTCTGAAGTTAAAAATTCCTGAAAAATCAAACGCACGATTTTAATTCGAGGAAGCTATATGAAAATGATCCAGATGCTGAGACTTGTCGAATTTTGCCAATTTCAGGAACATGCGAATTGAAATTTGAGAGAAATATGAGATTGAAGGATGAAAAAAACGTTTTTATGATGCTCTTTTTCTGTGAAAATCGCCCTTGAATTCTTCAAATTCCTGAGAACTGTGAACTTTAACCTGCAAAAGAATGTGATTGGAGAAATCGCCTTTGCAAATAGATGAGAAATCTGCCTTTGTTTGAGAAATAAGAATCTCCCTTGAAAATACGCCTTGTGAATGAAGAAAAAGGAATTTTGCTCAAAAATACGCCTTTGCTTTGAAGAAAAACGAATTTTGCTTCAAAAATATGAATTTCTCTTAAGAAAAACGAATTTCTCTTTAGCTTTGTGAATAATAAATGAAGATGGCGCCATGCTTAAAGAAGATGAAATTCGTGATCAATCCGGCTAACCCGCAAGATTTAAAACCTCGTTTAAAAGAGTAGAAGCCCTCCGATTGGCTATTGCCTTCACCGACTGCCATTGACTGGAAGTTCAAATTTGAAATAAATAATAAAATATTTATTCTCATGCAATTAGCAAGGCGCCAAAAATAGGAATTCGCCATCTATAAATAGGTACATTTCGAACTTCAGTTGACAACCCGGATGAAGCTTTGAGATTCATCGTCGGGCCTCAACGATTCCGAAAAGTCATCTTTTGAGCACATAGGCGTCCATTTGCTCAAGATACTTCATTTTTTACTAACTCCCTATTTTATAGCTGACAGCACTGTTACGACTAGCCAACTTCGACATTGATTTCTGGATGACCGGGTGATGCTGAGACTGTTCTGAAGAATCCATCGGAAAGCCTACTGAACAAGGAAGAAATGTCTGCTGGGAGACACTACTGCAAAATCCATCGTTTAACCCCTTGAAAAATTAGGCGCCCTTGAATAAATTGCTTTACGGGTTCCAGACTCGAGCCATTTTCCTAAATTGCCATCTGATGCTTCAAACGGCTGCCGACGGTGAACGGTGAACCCTGCTGACATGAGACGAAGCTCACTGCGTAACTGGAGATATTCTGCATCCAACGACTGCATGCACGACAACTGAAAGCTGTGTTAAGGGCCTCAAAAATAAAAGCGCCCCTGGCTCTCAGTTGCACTGACATCATTTTGACGAAATTCAAACTTCCATCCAAGTACCCTACTTTGACCTCTGATATCTGGAGCTGGGATGACCCGACCAGTTTGACTATCTCTGCTTTAACGATACCGTAAGGGCCTACAAGAGAAGTCTCTAGGTGACAAAGCAAAGAAAACTGGGCCAAGACCTCAAAACTCCTGGAAGCATGTGATTTTAATTAAAATTACTGCCTCGTGACTTAGCCATTTTTCTGGACGCCTTCACTTTGCAATATTACACTAAAGACTCGCGACGCACGAAGCCGATCACAAATCCCGGGTCGACGGCTATGCTCGCTGGAGTGACAAAACACAATAGCCGCGGGAAGACTTCAAACGCCAACGGGCCTATCCGACAAGCCCAGTACAGCTCTGGATCGTGGAAAATACACCTAAATCATTTGTTAACCGCCTGAAATTACGCGGTTGCTTGGTAGGATCTCTCGCTACTTACTCACTGAACGCCGGATCGACAAGTCAATGGGTATCATGAGCCGACTAGAGTATTACTGATGTCGCGGAAGACTCGCCTCGCAAATTTTGCCATGAAGGGTCTCTTAAACCACTGGGTCAGATTTCACCGGGAACAAACTGAGAAGCCGTAAACGGAAACTCCATTTTGCTTCCATCTTTGGATGATCACACCAACTTTTGAGAGCTCTGGATGACTATGCTTGATATTCGCTGGATAAGCGTAATTAGTTGTGAACAAATTGGATCGTGATCCGCATCGAACCTACAAAATTTACTCCCTCGCTTCAAGATGGGCGCCAGCTAGAGGCGCCGCTTTTACCGAAAAAGAGCAAATTCTGCGATCCTAAAAATTTAGGATTTTAACTTCGCCGCTTAGTTTGCCGTAGAGCCAGAGCCCTAACGCCACTGGATAGCTCGACGGATAGCCAGGCTGATTCTGAAGAGATTGACTGTATGCTTGAGCACTTTCAGCAAGATCTTAACCTCCAACAAGTTGGGCGCCCCTGAGCTATACTTGCACTTTGTGAATTTTCCTTTGAAAAATCTTCGTATTTTGACCACTGAAAACTCCGTTTCGATCATTGAAACGACCGTGTACAATGTGAAATGCCGTCGTGAGATGCTCCTCCATTGTGAAAAGCTCCATTCTGAGTCTCTGCTTCGGTTCTGATCAATAAAACTGACTTTGACTGACAAACTATTGACAAAAACCCCATGCTTGATATTGCCCAAAAACTGTATTCTACAACATTCTAGCAAAATTTAGACTCTTAAATGCAAAATGCCTTGATGAAGCAAAAAATTTGGTTTGGGTACAACAGAGCGAAAACAGACCACTTATTATTTTTAGCAGTTCAGCTTCCGGGACAAATTTCAGGGATCAGATGCGGAGTTTTTCAACGCATGTTGGCATATTCCTTCTGGGTTTTTCGAGACCTTTCACAATGCGATAACATGCAAAACTTAAACGCATTAACTTTCAGTCTTCCGAGGCCATTTTTAGGGTTTGCATGTCGGGGTTTCTTTTGCATGTCGGATGATTCCTGATGGGTTTTTCGAGAGCTTCGCGATGGTGTGACATGCAAATGGAGATAATCACTCAGTAAGGAACTTACTATTTTTAGCAGGTGCGTCCCGGCAGCCGCTTCCCAGCAGTTCAGAATCACGAGCTGATCGCAGTGCCACAGAAACGAGAGCAAACAGAGATCTTTTGATACGCATGAAGAGCGAATTAGGGTTTCCAGCTTCAGACCCTGAAAAGAGGGGCAAAAAGTCAGAATTTTCGAAAACCGGTGTAAACCACCGTGATCAGCATCCTTCAGGCTATCTGCTGGTAAGATTTCAAGTCAAAGGGAGCACTTACTATTTGTAGTAAGCCAATTTGGAAACATGATAAAAATAGTAAATTGAGTGCATGCGTCAGCGTCAACAGTAAGGTCACATGGTGAGGAGCGCCTCATTCAAATTTCAAGTCGATCGGAGCAGTGGAGCTATCAGAAACCAGAGGTTACTATTTATAGTAAACCACCTTCAGAAATAGGCTAAAATAGCAGGGTGACTAAAATGGCAGTGTCGACAGAACAACGAGGTCATAAGGATGCAGTGTGCAAAATTTCAAGTCGTTCTGAACTTCAGGGATGCAAAATCAGAGGACTTACTATAAATAGCAGGGGGCATAAACGCTGGCAGAGGAAGGTAAAAAATAAAAATGTCTAAGTCTGAGTCTCATCCTGCAGGTACCTCAAAATGCGCCATGCCTGCCTTCAAGGTGATGGAAAGTATTCTGTGAAATAAGTTCATCCTCTTGCCACCTCCAAATGCGCCTAGCTTAAAATGGATGACTTCAAGAAAATTTTCTAAAGCAAGCTTCATCCTGCTTCCTAGGCAAAATGCGCCTTGATGACATGGAATAAAATCTAAGTGATTAGCCTCATCCTGCACACATAGCAAAATGCGCCCAGCCCAAAGAAGTAGCATGCTCAAAAAAATAATTCTAAGTATAAAAATCCACCTCCACTGGCAAAATGCGCCCAAGGAGAGAAAAAGTCAAAGAGTCAAAGGAGTTTCATCCTCCACTATAGGCAAAATGCGCCCATCCTTCACACCATGTCATATGCGCCCATGTATCAAGCTTCATCCACCTCAACATGAGAAATGCGCTCAAGCTAAGAAAGGAGTCAACAAGGTCAAAGGGGCGTTGGAAACTTTATCCTCCTCCTATGCTCAAATGCGCCCAAATGAGGGCATGTAAGGACAAAATAAGGGAGCTCAAAGGTCACATGTTGGGCGTTGGAAGTTTATCCTTCAGCACATATGAAATGCGCCCATGCTAGGAAGTAAGAAGAGGAGTCAAAGAGTCAAAGGTGGCATTCGAAGTTTCATCCTCCTCTACATGCAATATGCGCCCATTCTCTTGCCTATGAGATATGCGCCAAGTAAAGAGTAAGTGTGGTGGTGAAATAAAAGAAAATTACTAAGGCGTTGGAAGCTAAGTCTTCTTGCAAGTGTGAAATGCGCCTGAGGTAAGGTGAATAGGAGTTGACAAGTGAAGGTGTTGGAATTTAAAAAAGAAATATATCCTTCATGATAAATAAATACGCCCAAGGTGATGGAAGTGAAGTAAAATGTGCTAGGCGCCTTCATGAAAATTTTCCAAGTCAAGTTTCCACCACTGGCAAATGAGCGTGGATGAAACAAAACAGGCAAGGTGAACGAAGTTGAAGTAAAAAAATCTTCTAAGGCAAAAATAAATGCTGAGTGATATAAAATTTTCTAAGGCACAAAATGTTTTTCCTTGGGAAAAACGCCTAAGTCTGGTGATAAAATTCTTCTTGAAGCACGAGCAAATTTGCCGGAGATGAAGTCAGAAGGTGCCAACATTGCAGGATGAGTAAAAGTTCTCTAGTCAGAGCAACAAAATTCTTAGAGGAGATGAAGAAATGAAATAAATTGTTGGGAATTATTTTTCCAAGGTTCAAAATTCCAGAAAGTTAAATGAACCCGTTCGTTGGGTACCCATGGGTTCGATGTGTTCTGGAGAAAATTTTCTTCTGGGTATTGAAGATTATCGATGAGGAGTTGATTTTAAGGTCTTCCATGCTTCGCTTCGGCCTTCAGGGTGAAGATTTTTAAATGGGCACCAGGTTGATGAATTTCCTAAGGGAAATTTTTTTTAAAATTTTCTAAGGCAAGTGTGAAGAAAATGTGTTCTCAAGGTAAGATCCTCCAGACGATGAATTTGAAATGAACTGCCTAGGTGAACTTGCTCAAATTCTTCGTGGGACTAACCTTCCAGAGCCAGAAATGAACGAAATTGAGTATCAGAGCTCCAGTTAGTGAAATGAATTTCTCCAAGATGATGCGCCCTTGAGGAAAATGGGTTGAAAATTTGGCTAAGGCATGAAGAATCATGAAGAAGGCAGAAGTTGACTAGCAAGGATGATGAACGCTTGGAAATTAGAGCGTGAGAACCCTGGTAAGTAAGTTGAAATTATATTATGAAATGCTCTAATTCTCTTCTCCTTGTTTTGCAGGAGAAATGTTGGAGCCAGAGCACGATGACTTGAAGTGGTGAAGCACAATGATATTACAACTTTCGGAGGAAGATAAAGTTTTGAGTTTCACATGATGGAAGAAAAGTTGCAAGAAATGGCTAAGTGTTGGAGTTTCTCCTCAAGAATCCAATATGCACCCAACACAGTCAGACGGATGGCAAGCGGAAATGGTCTAGTCCAAGACTGAAAAATCCTTCAAGTTCAAGAATGGAAGATCAAGAAAAGTGTGAACGTGTCTATAAATGGAATCTTCTAGAAGGATGGTGGACATTATGGCTCATTTATTACCCCTCTCCTTTGTGGCAGTTTTTAGGGCAAATCTTGTTTAGGGCTGAGGTGGCGCAATCTGGGCCATCCAAATTGACAGGGACTGAGTCCGCTGGACTTCATTAACTATAAAAAGGAGTCCCCTCATTTGTAAATCACAATAGAAGTAGCTTAGACGCATCAGAGAGTATAGGTAATTTTAGTAGTAATATCTTAGTAAAGTAGTTTAGATTGAAAAGGAAGGAAAAGTCTTCCCTTTGATATTTTAAAAGAAGGCCAATAAAGTGCACCTTCATTGATGGTGAATTCTTCTTTGTTGTGAATAGTTGTTGAGGCTTCTTCGTCCTTCCAATTCATGTAGCATCTTGAAGTAGCTTAAAGTAAAGTAGATTTCATTTCATGCATGTACTCAGCAATTGTGGAATGTGGTGCTCGACTTGAACAAGACTTCGTTTGTCCATACCACTAGCGGGCTCACTGACGGTGGGTTCGCCTTGCGTGGTCAACTGGAACTTTGTGAAGCTTAACTTCGATTATGGTTTATGTGTTGGCATGCGTCGTTGTGATGGTGTCTTCATGCTAAATCGTGATCTGAACATCTTAAGTCACTCCTCTAAAGATTGCACCAGTTCCGCGGAAGCTGTCCGAAGTGAGGCAAAACGGAGCTTGGTTGAAGCTTGTGAGAATTGATCACCATGTCCCACACCCTAGAGTAGACTAGAACACTCTTATCCCTACACCCTTTAAATTCAGTTCATTTCTGGTCAGAATTAGGAAACTTGTGCTCACCTGCCAAATCATTTGAATTACGTGAAAGCCCTTAGTCTACTGTCTGTTGTCAGCTGTCGAACAATTGTGTAAGTCCCCTTGACATACCAGCAATATCACATTGAGCCAACTGAGTCTATTCGCACTTAAGGAACCTTGGAGTTGAAAGCATGATCTTACTCGCAATCTTAGCATGCTGAATACTTTGTTCAAGAGAGGATAGAGCATCCGTTGGGAGACTTTATTCTGTGTTGGTGCGGTCTCAAACCACGGGCCACACATAGTTTGCGATTCAAGGAGACTTCCCAAGGGAACGCGGTGCCTACTGAATGCCTAGGACGCATATACCGTATTATCTCCAATGTGGACTACATAGAAGTCATTCTTGACTTCGCAGTTTCCCAATTGCATGGTCATGTTCGAGATTTTCTTGGTGCATGAAATGTGGAATCCATCGGCAACCATGACCTTGAAGCCTTCAAACTCCTCTGTTTGCAGCCCCTTCTTTGCCACCACAACTTCATCAATGAAATTATGTGTTGCTCCAGTGTCAATCAAAGCAACGATTCACTGCCCTTTGATCATCCCTCGAACCTTGAAGGATCCGTTTCTTTGGAAGCTCGAAAGTTGAGCTCTCAATACCTCCACTCTTCTCATCTTCGCACTTTCCTCGGGAGCTCTCCTCTTTCTCCTTCACTCATTTTCAAAATCGCATTGCCAGCTTGTAAACACCATTTCACCAAATTGAATAGTACCTTAATTTGATTAAATTTAACTCAGCAACATGATCTTGAGACCATTTTTCTGGCTAATCGAAACATAAATCTCTTTCTTCTCGAAGTTCGCTCAGTAGCCCAACCTTCAGCATACTGGCCTGCCCACCACCCTGCTATTTTAGTAGCTCCAACTCATACGCTACTGCTCGCACCCTTTTGATAACCTTGAACGGCCCATGGAAGCGAGGTTTGAGCTTCTCAGCTCCACTCTTCTTGAGAGTAGACTGTCTGTAAGGCTGTAGTCGGAGATAAACCATATCCCCAACCTCGAAAGAGCGCTCAACACGCCTTTGATCAGCATACATCTTTTGCTGATTCTGTGCAATCTGAAGATTGTTCTTCAAGGATTTCAGGATGTCTTGACTTTGCTGCAATAAGTCCTTGGCTTGAGGAGCTTTGCTATCACCAAATACCAAATCAGCAAAGCTAGGTGCTTCATAACCATAAAGAGCCAAGAAAGGTGACATCTTTATTGACATATGAAAGGAAGAATTATAACAGTACTCGCCTATGTGAAGCCACTTAACCCACGCTCTTTGCTGCTCCGAAACATAGTTTCTCAAGTAGCCTTCCAACCACTTGTTCACTATTTCAGTTTGACCATCTGTTTGGGGGTGATAACTAGTGCTTGGAGTAAACACAGTACCACTCATTCTGAAGACCTCTTGCCAAAAAGTGCTTAGGAACTTGCTGTCCCTATCACTCACAATGTTTTTTGCCAGCCCATGTAACCTAAACACCTCATGAAAAAACAGATCTGCAACTTGGGCTGCTGAAAAAGAGCTGATAATAGCGAAGAAGTGAGCAAATTTTGTTAGTCTATCCACTACAACATAGATACAATCTTTACCTTGGACCTTGGGCAACCCCGTGATGAAGTCCATCGATATGCTTTCCGATTTTTGATTGGGAATAGGGAGAGGTTGCAGCAGACCAGCTGGTAGAGTATGCTCATTCTTATTCATTTGACAAACGGGACACTCCTGAATGTAGCGTTGAACTTCCCCTTTCAGCCCTTTCCAAGAAAATCTTTCCCGGATCTGCCTATATGTCTTAAAGAATCCTTGGTGACCAGCAAGCGGAATGTCATGAAATGTCAACAAAATCTTCTTTCTGAGCTTAGAATCAGCCACCAAAAAGATTCTACCCTTGTAGTGTATCAACCCTTCAATCACCTTGTACCTTTCGTCATGAAAAGTACCCTCAATGATGCTGGTTGCAAACTGATTTTTGGCATAATCAACAAGCAACATGTCCTTCCAATCAGTGGTAAGCTCACACAATGAGCTCAAATGGGGTCTCCTAGACAGAGCATCAACCACAATGTTATTTTTCCCTTTGACATACTCAATGTCAAAGTCGTAAGCTTGAAGCTTACTCACCCACTTTTGTTGCCTCTCGTTCAGATCCTTCTGATGCATGAAGTGTTTGAGACTATTGTGATCAGTCTTGACCACGAACTTGTTTCCCACCAAATACTATCTGAACTTGGCTAATGCATGCATAATGGCAAGCATTTCCTTGTCATAGATAGAGTATGTTCTTTCAACACCCTTCAGTTTTCTGCTCTCAAACACAATGGGATGTTTGTCTTGCATCAAGACAGCCCCAACTCCTTCACCGGTTGCATCACATTGTAGCTCGAAAGGCTTGGAAAAATGTGGAATGGCTAGAACCGGACAAGAGCTCATGATCCTCTTAAACTTATCAAAAATAGTTTGAGCCTTTTCTGACCAACAAAAAGCTCCTTTTTTCGTGAGATCAGTAAGAGGAGCAGCATCCTGTGAGTAGCCTTTCACAAATCTTCTGTAAAATCCACAAAGACCCAAGAACCCTTTCAATTGAGTCAAGTTCTCAGGAGGTGGCCAATCAACAACTGTCTTGATCTTTTCAGGATCAACCTTCACTCCCTCAGCACTGATTATGTGACCAAGGTAAAGTAGTTCCTCCATTCCAAATTCACATTTGGATTCTTTGGCAAACAAGCTCTCATTTTCTAGGATACTAAGTACTTCCTCCAAGTGCTTGAGATGTTCTTCCCATGTCTTGCTGAAAATCAAGATGTCATCAAAAAATATCAACACAAACTTCCTCAACTGCTTCTGAAAGACTTTGTTCATACAAGACTGGAAGGTGGCAGGAGCATTAGTCAACCCAAATGGCATAACCAGAAACTTGAAGTGGCCATAGTGACATCTAAAAGCTGTCTTCTCAACATCAGATCCTCTCATCCGAATCTGGTGGTAGCCTGATCTCAAATCGATCTTTGAAAAGAACTTCGCCCCATGTAGCTCATCAATGAGCTCATCTATCCTTGGAATGGGGTATCGGTTTTTGATGGTACTTTGATTCAGAGCACGATAGTCCACACACATGCGCATGGTACCATCCTTCTTCTTCACAAGAACCACAGCTGAAGCAAAGGGACTCTTGCTTGGACGAATGAAACCCATCTCCAAGAGTTCCTGAATATTTTTCTCAATATCGTCCTTCTGCTTCTTAGGGTACCGATATGGAGTTGTAATAACTGGTTTAGCTCCTTCCTTGAGCTCTATGATATGCTCCGAACCCTGTTCAGGTGGTGGTCCAGGAGGTAAATCAGCAAATACCTTGGTCTTTTTTGTGAGTAAAGACTGAACATTAGGAGGATAGTCTCTCTTAGTTTCAACCGGACTAGCAGGAAGAATCATACACTCTGCAGCCCACTTAGCTTGATCATGACGAATCAGCCTTCCCATTCTCTTGAATGACACAACCCGAGGACCCCCATTGGACATTCCTCTTAGCACTACTCTCTTCCCGTCGGATTGAAACTTGAGCTCCATAGTTTGCAGATTTAAGGAGATCTCTCCAAGTGAACGCAGCCATTGAATGCCCAAAACGACATCCGTATCTCCAATTTTGACTACATAGAAGTCGTCCTTGACTTCATAGTTTCCCAACTACATAGTCATGTTTGAGATCTTCTTGGTACATGAAATGTGGAACCCATTAGCAACCATGACCTTGAAGCCTTCAAACTCTTCTGTTTGCAGCCCCTTCTTTGCCACCACAACTTCATCAATGAAGTTATGTGTTGCCTCGGTGTCAATCAAAGCAACTATTCGCTGCCCCTTAATCATCCCTCGAACCTTGAAGGATTCATTCCTTTGAAAGCTCAAAAGTTGAGCCAAAATACCTCCGCTTTCCTTTTCATCTTCAGACCCTTCTGGAACCCTTTCTACATCACTATCTTCAAAATCAGATTGCTGGTTTGAAAAATCAGAATTACTTTCACTAGCTGAATAGTACTCAATCTGATTAAATTTAACTCCCTTTGGGCAAACATGATCTTGAGACCATTTTTCCCTACACCGGAAACATAACCCCTTTCTTCTGAGTTCGTTCAGTGTCTTTGGATCTAATCTTGTGACATGAGGATTATGATGTTTGAACTCCTTATGCTGAGGTCTCAAAGGAGGTCTTTGATGAGGTCTTTTTCCTTTATCCCCTTTGTGAAAGGATGGCCTGGGTTGAAACTTTGCCTTAGGAGCTGCCCACTCCATGTTTCTTGCCTTCTTCATGGCCTCCTGTAGGGAGGGTGGATCAAAAGCTTTAATCCAACCCTTGAGTGGTTCCATCAATCCTTCACTGAAAAGGATCACCAACCGCCTCTCCGTGATTCCAGTGACCATGACTGAGAGTCTCTGAAACTCAGCTATGTAGGCATCAACTGTGCCATACTGCCTCAACTGTGCCAATTCTCTGAAATGTATTTCAAGATCTTTTTTTCAAATCTCTCGATGAGCCTATTGGTGAACTCATCATAGGTTGTGATAGACCGATGATCCAAGGTGACTAGGCCATGGTACCACCACTCGTGTGCCACCCCATCTAGGTGTAGCGTAGCGAACTTAATCGCCTCCTCTTCTGCCATGGGTCTAAGAGCTAGATAGTTATCTAGCTTCTGTATCCAAGCTCGAGCTGAACTATTATCACTCCCGTCATAGTGTGGAAGTATAACCTTGTTGACAGCTTGATACAAGTCCCCTTGAACTGTTGTTCTTCTTTGCTCATAATGTCTCCTTTGTCCCATATTCTTTCTTTTATGATCCATAAAATCATTATAGGACATAACCATCTTGATTTCATCAGAGAGAGAATCATACTCCGCACGGCCAAGTCTCAACTGTTCCACGAACGAAGCATTCTCTTCATGATCAGGTTGAGTATTTACTGGTGCCAAGAAGGTGGGTTTGAATTGCCTGGATGAAATGTAAGTGTTGTTTGAAACAAGCGGAGCAACATGTCCATCATGCTGGTTGGAGGCACTGTGTTCTCCTCGATGTCCTTGGTTGTTTTTTGGAATTGTGTTCTGGCCCACTTTCCCCATCATGAGAGATACCATATCCATCAAGGCATCCATCTTCCTTTCAAATCTCTTTCCGGGACTTAACGATCTCTCTCTTCCCTTTCCACTATCATCTCTGTTGCTGGTAAACCTCTCGTTACCCCTGACTGACCTCTCACCTTCTGCCATATCTATTTCCTGAGAAGACTCCCAATGAGCCCTCAAGACCTCTGAAGCTGTCTGACCTTCTGGAGCCTGATAGGGCTGAAACTGTTTTGCAACTTTCTTGTCTTCCCTTGCTATGTATCTCTTTTCTCTGTCACTCATAGACGGTTTGTTCACAGGATGGCAAGATCTTGGCTCTGATACCACTGAAATATTCTAAGCCAATTTTTTTCAATTGCAAGTTACAAACAATACGCACCCGTTAAGGTTAGCTCTAAACCAAAACGATGCGGAAAGCAACTCTACCCAAAATGTACACCAGGATCCCGATGTGGGCAAGGTGTGAGCTTTGGTCAGAGAATCTTAAAGAAATGCTGATACAAAGAACTCTAACCAAGAATGCGCTGGCGAACGACGAGCATGTGGTCAGAGGATCCCTACCAACCAATAAGCTGAAATAACTCGACGTCAAGAATGTGCTTTCCAAACTGAGATGGAATGGGAGCTACCATATGACGGAGATGTTAAGAATTACAATGCAATTAAGGAAAATAAGCGAGAATGCTGAAAGTAACTCGACACCCAGAATGTGCTTTCTGACTCGGAGTGGGAAATGAGCTACCATAGGGCGGAGATGTAAGATATTACAAAGCAACTTAAAAATGTAAGATCAGCATTACAAATCATGATAAAGCAAGATTAAAGAACTGTTGTCAGTACTACTGTCAGCTTACAATATCAAAGATAATGCCTTGCTATGATCGTGAATCAAGAGTTAGATAGAGCTGCAATATTATATTGAATTCCTTCACTGAATAAAAAGCTTAGATCAGAAATTGCACTATAAAGACCAACTTCACAATCTGATTTATGACAGTCCTGTTTTTCTCATGCATGAACAGCAGCCCTGAAACTCACAAATTTACTCACAACTCACTCCAAACTCATTCAAATTTCACAAGACAAAATGCAATAGGATCCTAAGATGATGGCGACCAAGATGGAACACTGAAAACAGATCAAAAGTCCCTATTTATTTAATGCACGAATCCCAAGACAGATCTAGATGGTACGGCCCAGCAAGAGGGGCAATTTGCATTTAAAAATTCAAGACACTATTAAAAATTCTACAAATTTGAGGAAAGGGTCGCCCCTTACAGACAAAGAGAATAAGACAATACCCAGAAGCACTCTTTTTGTATTTTTTGACTTGTGATTAAAAACGACAATCTACTACAATGAATATGCAACTCCAGAAACTCCCTAATATGCATAAAACTGATTTACAAAACCACACAAAGACTAAAATGCAGAAATCTCACAATGAATAAATCAAACTACACTATCTCACCACTAGTCGCTATCTTTCAAGCGAGAAGCAATGCCAAGCTAGGAGGCTTACATTCCTCGAAGCAATCCGAAAGCCAATCCGGTAGCATAACATTCCTGTAGACAAAAGATGATCCAAATGAGAACCAATGGCTTCCTTTTATAATTTCCTGTTGACCCTTCATGAAACCCTAATCTTCATTTTCGAACCAAACCCTAATCCTCCAATAGATGGCGTCCCACTTTTCCAAGCAAAATTTTTATTTTTAATTAACACTTTATTTCCTCCTTGAAGTTGGCGTCCATTTATGCTTTGATTAAACTTTTCTTTATAAGAAATATAATTAATTTCTTTCAATGAGGCGCCCACCCATAAAGAACATCTTTTAAAACAACTTAAAGTGAAGTAGCTAGGCCAAGGGGAGTCAATGTTAAAATATAACATTAAAACATGACTTAATTAAAATAATTCCAACTTATCTCTCCAATTGTACCCCGAAGCCAAAAATGAATAAGTCAAGTTAGTGCAGTAGAAGCCAACCCGTGCGAGAGAAACCAAGCGGGACCGAGGAAATAGAATTTACTAAAAATAGTAAATTCTTGAAGATGCTTAGAATTCCAAGAAGAACATATCACTGCGAAGCTCTCTGAAAACCCAGAAAGAATCCGCCATTGAATCAAGCAACCTCGAGCAAGAGCATCCTTCAAACATGAAACCTAATTTCACCTTAGAGATAGCCTCACGAGGGTCTCACGAGGAATAGACCCAGCAGTCACTAGAGATCATGCTTTCGAGAAGGGGACATTACACCATGTTAGAAAATATCAACCCTCAAACAAATAGATTAAACCACTTCAAAGATTATCTTGCTAAACAAGTATCAATCTAGTAATATCTTAGCCCTGTTAGAAAATTTCTAGCTCCGATACCATATAAAAAATAGGCCGAAATAATAAAATAACAACAGCAAACAGGGCAAAAACAAAGCATAAAACAGTGAGAAATGGCTGAAAGAAATTACATTGATCTAGCTTTTGTTACATACAATCTAGGAAATCACAACATTAGTAGCACTGTTTGCAATGGACAGCCTCATATTTATGCTTGGAGCCTCTAAAATCTAGAAACTTCTAATATTCTAGAGAACTCTAAAATGTGAATGTTCTTTTCTTTGGACAACTTCTAGTTGTTTCTAGTTTCCAAAAGGTTCTAGTTCTTCTAGAAGAATCTTGTCACTTTCTAGACAATCTTATTCCTTAACAAAGGCCACCTAATTCCATATTTAGTTTCAGTCCATGGTAATATACAATTTTGGTTTCTAAGTCGAGCATTGTACATAAATACTTTATCTTGTTCAAGATTAATGGAAGATTTTTATTTTGTTCCCTTGTTTTCATTGAAAATTTAATGGTGTTTCCTGATTTTTGCATCTTCCACTGTATGTTTAATACAACTTGAAGGTTAACTATTTGGACCCATCTGCTAGTTGGTTCACATATTTTCCTTTGTGGCACTCTTGGGCTCGGGATGGATTACATTTTGGCAGGCCATACAATGAAGAGACGAGTAGAACTTCTGAAATAGGATTGTTGATTATTGTGCACATATCTTCTATAACCAGGTGGAAAATTTAGTCCTATATAAAATTTTCTGCCAACTACACATTGCATTTATGTGGAAGAAGATACACTTATCACCAAGGAGGGTCCTA
>VDFB02327416.1:0-19841 GCA_007258455.2 Sequoia sempervirens
TCCCCAAATTCAAATTCAAACTCAAATCCAGATTTTTATCAAATTAAATTTCAAGTTCAAATTTAATTCCAATTCCAAATTCAAATTCACAATTATCTTTTCACCAAAAAAAATAGTCAGCTATTCCAAAAAATATCCTTTTTTTACAAAGTCATTGCATTTTGAAACATTTGACCTTTAAATAACTTAAAACAAAATCCTATTTTCCAAATAGAATGTAATACCTTTTAGCTTTATTTTATTTTTAACTTTATTTCTAGGAGTAAAATATAAAACATATTTCTAAATTTTTTGATTTAATCCAAATATCTAATGATGCCATCATGACTAAATTGATTTAATTTATCCCTATTAATTTAATTAGTCAATAAAATAAATCTAATTCAAAATTAGATTATTTTATTAATTCAATTAAATTAATTAATTAATCACTAATTTTCCAACATCTCAATAAGACAAAACATTCATCATTTATAATTTCCAAAAGCTATTTAATCACTTTTAACTTGCAACTAAACACATTTAATCATTAATTAAACTACGCAAGTCATTTAATAAACTTTAAATTTGAAATTAAATAAACACTCAAGGGGAACTGACCAAGTTAAAACAACTGACCCCGATGACAACCCAACAACACGCTATGACTAGGGTGACAACTTGGTTCGAAAAACCTAGCTACTATCTCCCAATTAATTTTCGTTGGTCAATGGACACGCTCAGACCTGGAAACCAAGTGGAGTCGATGTCATGTACCTGCCAACCTACAACAAAGAGCATGTCGAACGTGCATATATACATAATATGATCAATCATACCGTGAAGAGGATATCTCAGAATCATAGGGCGCTCGCAAGCGAGTGATACAATCCGTCCCTTTCACCAATACAGTATCATTAACTGACGCATCTAACATCAAAGATAAGCTCAATAACATAAACATCATTTAATCAGATATATTCTAAGTTACTCCAAATCATGACATAAGGATAACATCTGAATAAAAGAACATCACATCAACATATAACTTCCACATCATAAGCATACTCAGACATACCAAGAACCTTGCCGATCCAGTATCAAAGCGGGAGGGGTGTTACCTTGCGAATTTTTGACAGACTGAGAATAATCAATGCCTTGTCTATGTACTTAGTTGATGCCTCCTTCACAAACTTTATCGGCTCTTCATAGGCTCCCGATCCTTCTTTGAACCCATTGCAAGTCTTTGACTGATGACAATTGCACACAAAGCTGCAATTATATCACCTTAGTCGGCAAGGTCTCCAAAAGACAGCAAATAAAATATTTAAACTGACATATTTTGTCTTGTCTGCCTCCTTAGAATCTTCGAAGCATGAGCAATAGTCCTGTAGCAGTTGGAGGAATGGACCCGCAGTAGATTTCCTTGGCGTCTCTTTTGTTATTTGTCTTTTTCTCATGACTCCCTAATGCCACGCCACCCTCCTATTGTGTTATGTCTTTTCCTTATGACTCAAATTCTTTTTGGCGCTCAGGAGGGAATGATAGCTGGTGGCTATAACAATAAGGGAGCATACACACATAGAGGTCCCGTTAACTCCCCAAAAAGGTTGATAATCTTCCCTAGGACTCACAGCAGGTTCATAAGTTTATTCGATGGCCCTTAGGAGATACACAACTCATAGATAGTATTGATTACCCCTTTAGAAAGGAGTGGCGGCAGCTTTTGGTGTGATATTTAACCCTTCGTCACCCAATCATACCCCTTCTTTGACCATTTAAGGTCCACGTAACACTTCCCAGCTCCCTTATGTGGTACTGCAGTCTTTTTATCAGCTGTTGTTTAAATTTAAAGGCTGCGATAAGGCATGAGCTGTCTGTGCCCTTCTATATATGCATGAACATTTTACCATACACCTCCATAACCCAGCTCCACATATTTAATATTTTCTGGGAAGTAAACCAGCTGGGAATAAATAAATATTCCTGAGAATAAAGAATAGATTCACCTGTAAAATCTTCTCATTACATAACCTAATATTTATCTCTGAAATTGGTCTCCGAAGGAAACTACCAATTTCCTCAAATTGATCCTCGAAACCCAAACACAAATCCGCCTAAAAAAGGATTTGGGTTTTTGTCCAAGCCTCTAATCCTAGAACTCGAGGGTTTCCATCCTCAAGCCACTTGTAAGCCAATCTCTTCAAATTTCGGAAATCTCCAAAAGATAATAATTTCTCAATGATCCTAATGAATTGCATTCATCCCTTTTTAAAGGCTTAGCCGAAACTTCTAGAAGACTCCCTTTTAATTTATAAAGTGACTTTTATATTATTTTTTATTTTTTATTTTAGTCACTTTAATATAAATGCCCCAAATATTAATTTAGGACAAAATAATATCTAATTAATTAAATATTGTCTGGTTAGGAATTGGGGACATTACACACCAACCATTGGCAACTACTTGGTACAACTAACCAACCACCGGGGACTAATTCCGATTACAACATACATTAATTACTATTTTCTGTGCACAATATTATTTATTTATTTACTTGGCCGACTAAACAACTTAGCTTTCGGCCAACTACAAAGATCAAAGAATCTAAATTTGCATTTTTTATTGTTTTTATTTTCAAAATAAGAAATAAATGTGTAAGAATGCTAAAATAGATGAAAATTAAAAAGTTGCAATGTTAATGTTAAATCATCAAAAAGAGTTCACAAAAACTTCAAATGGCCACTTATGTACAACCTATACAAAATTAATAACCTAAAAGATAAAATCCAAAAACCTTAAATAAAAACTAATAACCTAAACCACATTTAGAAATTGGGAAAATATTTAGAAATTGGGAAAATATGTGTTAATGTTTCTTTGCAATGTAAAAAGTGATGACTAAAAGTAGCCGACCACCTTGCCTACATGGGTCTTAATCTTAATGGGTTAAGTAGCCCATTCTTGTTTCTCTTTAATCACACCTTTTATCATCTTCCCTAAGTAATTAAATTCTTAGAGACATCCCTCTTAGGGACTCCCCCACTTCCACACCCCCATTACTCTCTTTGCTACATGTCCTCTTCCTAACTCTCATGAGAGACATTAAACGTCCCCACTTCTTTCTTCGCTATATAACTTCAACTGTGGAGATGAGCCCTTAGAGGTAGTTTTTCTTCTGAATATAGTATGTTACTAGTCTATTCTCTCCTACTTTATTTGTTTGTGTTCCCTTCTGTTGCATTGATAAACGATTTTGTGCTTGGTTTCTTCTCTTATATGTTGGCGTTTAAATTAGCACCTCTGGAGTGCTGATTGTAAACGTTCAGCTATTTCAAATGTTTTGCAACACTTCTTCATTATTTAAAGAGGAGAAGTCCCTCTCTGCTGGGAGCAATGCGTTAGGAAGGGAAATGTAAACTAAAGTTCCTATCTTTTTATGCTTCAGCGGTAGGACACAAGGGTGCACAAACACAATGCGCCGTAGCTAAGCTTTTTCTCTGGTTTCTGCAGATCTCAACTACGACTATTCAAGCTTTTATCTATCCAATACCTTCAAGGTAAACAGAGCATGAGGGTAAAGGAGCGGGAATGGGTTGGTTGGATCACCTGAATTCGCCGTCTCCTGAGAATATGACCGAGGCTCTGAACTCTCGGGTATATACCAAGATAAGGTTGGTACAAGCAAACACTCTTTACGGTAAACTAGATCTGAGACCTGCCAAGGAGGAGGGACTCCTATCCGAGGTATGGGCTAGGAAATAGTTTACAAGAAACAACAATTTACGATGTCTTGGCCAACGAGCTTGCTAAGGAGGAGGGACTCCTATCCGAAGTATAGCTTGAAAGTCAATACATTAAACAACAACGAACGATAACTGTTAATAACAAATATCCAAGGAGGAGGGACTCCTATCCGAGGAGGGAAATGAAACAACGAGCTATTAGATACAAGACGTGGACATAACTCAAAAGATTGACCAAAATGCAAGCGCCTTCTGATATTCTCCTTCAAAGCTTTATCAACGAATTACAAAGGTTGGGAAAGCAAAGGCACGAAATCATGCACAATTACGATCGACCAACGAACTCTCATCCAAGAGTGAACAAATATCCGCTTTCAAAGCTGTTGGCAACAATGGCATAGCAATTTTGCATAGCAAGTAAAAGTTAAACAAACAATGAGCCCAAGGCTCTTATTTATAGAACTCAAAGGAGTGGGCAACCCCAAAATCTCCTTGAGTTAACAATGAGTTCTTGCCAATCAATTAGCAAGATTTATTCCTAAAAAGGGGGTTAACTAAAACAGTTCAACTGGAAAACTACTTCAGTTGACTAAAAGTAAACAAAAGGTGAACTTTAATGCAAAGTATCCCTCCAAAATAGACATCCACGTTTAGTGGAGATTTGAGATCCACAAATTATGGAAGTCAATTAGACATCCTTAATCAGTGGGATCTGACAACTCATGATTTGTGGGATGTGGAGTTAACTTGGAAAGGGACATCAAGTTAACTCCACTACATTTAATGCCTTCTTGAGTTGACTTGGAATGAGGCATCAAGTCAACTTCAAGTATCATAAATGCCAATTGGAAGGTAGGACGTCCTTCCTAGGTGTCTTTTCACACTTCACCATTTCTGGTCAACAGCTCCTTGATCCATGTGTTGACTTCTTCCGCTGGATAGTCAATGCTTTGATGACACGACATCTCTTCTTGTGCAAGCTATTGCTCTTGGTAACTTTGGCGGCTCGGTGCTTTGTAGTGTGATGGGAATGGATGCGGCCTGTTGCAACCTACATTCTTCAATATTTTTGCAATGTGATCTGATTCATGCCCTCCAGCTGCTCCAGATCAACCATTGGATTTACCTAATGTAAGTTTGTGTCAATTGTTTTCAAGTCTTGGTCCCGTATTGTACCTAAGAGTACTGCATCTTGAAAAACTTAAAGATTGACTGTAAACTTGACCTTGTTCAGAGGATTTTCGGAAACCCCTGAAAATAGCGCCCTGCCGAGAAGTATTTTTCCGGAAAAAATCTGGCACATGGGTTTTGTTCGTGCTTCAATGCTGAACAAACCCAGTTCTTCAGAATTTTGATTTTGAAACTTTTTCGGGAAAACCCCCAAAAATAGGGGCAGCAAGTTTGCTGATTCTGGAAAAATTGTCGAGATGGGTTTCTCTAGAAAATTATGCTGAATCTACCTAGTTGATCTGATCTGATGTACCTTGTTGCTTTTTTTGTAAAATGCAAGAAAACCTAAGACAAGAAGAGAGGAAGTAGACAGAAGATGGATTGGAAGTTTTTATTTGATTTCCTGAGAAAATCTGTCTCCGAATCCAACCTCAAATTAGCAATCCTCTTCTGCTTCAGATCTGCAAGAAATATTGAAGAACAGATGAAAACCTTGTCCAGATCTGTCAATGGCGTCCTTGAGAGCTTATGGCTGTTCTTGATCTTTTAACCTGCAATGAAATAATGAAGTAGGATGCCTATACCTTGATTACATAGACTCAAGCCTTAGATCCACAAGTTTGGGAACTTAACTCATGATCAAAAGTGGTTTTGGCTTGATCTGAAGTTCAAAAAGGTGATTTCCACTGATCGTGGAGTGTTTTAGCCAAGTTTAACTCAAAATATCTTGACTTTAGTCAACAACTTGACCTTTGACTTCTTCTAGGCGTCCTTTTTGAATTTTGCAAGTTTTTTGTTATTTTCTCTCTTGAATGACCTCAGTTTGATCTTGAATCCGGCCTGATCTGTTGATCCTGTGATGTTGCCGACACATTCATTGTTGAGCTAGATCCAACTTGAAGAGAAGTGCCTTGGAGACATGATGGCAAAAAACTGAGTTTAAAGCTTCAAAAGAAAGGGCGCATTTTCCAAGAAAGGGCTCTTTTGCTAATGCCTTGGTGAATTTTCAAACTTCGTTCTTCAGCGTTTTGAAATGACCTCCCGTGCTTTGATCTGGATTTCTCATTGATCGGAGAGTCAGATGATTTCGCTTGATATCTCATCAGGTAGCCAGCTCTGTTCTGCCAAAGATGACTAACTTCAGAAAACTTGGATTTCATTTTAGGGTTCCTTTATTCAAGGGCGCCCCTCCTTGAAAAGGGCGCTTTTGTCCTTTAGCAAGATTATTTCCATCTGAAAAAGTTGCCTAGTTTGATTCTGATTATTTGTTGACTGCCTCATCGGATGACTGTGCTTGCAGTTGCGTTGCTGAGATCTACCTAGGCTGAGAAGATTGTTCTGGGAGGCCTTTGGTTGTTTATCAGCATCTGGAGGTCCAAAAAGAAGGGCGCCTTTCTTTTGAAAAGGCTCTTTTTCTTTGATTTTCGCCTTCGACAGTGGTTTCCTGATATTTCTTCAACTGCCTCTTTTCACTTCATCAGCAGTTGTTTATGATCCACTCCTCGGAAGATTTATCTGTTTGTTTCGTTGTCGCACCAGCAAGCAAACGTCGAGGATGACTGCCTTGTAAGATCTTGCAGACTGCATTTGACCTTTAAAGATCATGGGCGCCCCAGCTTGAAAAAGGCTCTTTTCAGCATGTGAACTTGCCTCTCCTTCGTAGCGTTTCCAGAGTTAGTCAAATTTTGACCTTTTTCAGTTTCAGAAATCTCCTCCGTCGAAGATCACCATTCTTCATGTCTCACGTTCATCGTGTATGGGTGTTTAGAAAAATGACTAAGGCATTTGACTGCATAGCCTCCTCTTGGTAGCAAGGCGTGCATTCTCCAGACTTAGTCAATTTTCAGCATTTTCATTTTTGAAAATCCCAGACTTAGTCAATTTTCAGCATTTTTCATTTTTGAAAGTCCCCTCCGTCGCATAGCATCTTTTCAAGCATTTTCGCCATGGTTTCTTTGTTGAAGCTTTTGAAGCTTAGCTTTCAGCACCTGGTACTGGCCAATCTGCCATTAATGGTTGTGGAGCTCCTAACTTTGTTCCTGAAAAATAGAAATAGACCCACCAGAGTAAAACATGCCTTTTGATGATTTTGACTTGACTGATGTGATCGTGAAGCCTTTTAATCCTATCAAAATCATTTTCAATCATTTCTGGGAAGGTCCTATTTTCGGGGGTTTCCCTGAAAATAGGGGTGTAAAACCCTAATTTTCAAATTTTCAGAATTTTGCACGTGTTCCTTGACAGAAACCCACCAAGATTCTATGATTGGTTTGACCTAAAAACTTTACATGGCACTTTAACAAAATTTAGCTCAATTTATACAGAATGCCAAAAATTATTTTGGGTACAACATTATATCAATTGCTATTGACTCATGGTGGATGTAATTTGGTATTTATAAGGACAAAACTTGGAAATTTAGAGATTTCAATTTACTTGAAAGTGCTTTGGGACCAATGGCGAGTTTGAATTCTTTAACAATTTTTCTATAATAACTTTTAGTTTTGAGGGAATTTTTTTATATCTAGGTATATCTTATGGCCTTTTTCTCTCCATGTGTTTAGTTTTGACCTATATTTTTTAGAGTATCTTTTGAATTGTAATTAGATATTCTAAATAGCCAATTTGGGTGCAGGCATGGGTTTTCAGCATATAGATTCTGTAATGTCCTTTGATTGACTTAAAGAGTATCTCTAATTTGACTGATTAACAATAGTTTTGATTATTGAACATTTATGTAGATTAATAGAAGAAAATAGATACGAATACTGAAGATCTGTCTGAAAAAATGAAGTCTGATTTGATAATTAGTTCTGCAATGGAAGATTGACAAATAGATCTAATTGCTGTTCCTGAATTATGGCTTTAAGATCATGTGTTTGTAAGTGAAGAGGCTATGCCTCTGTCTGATCACCGTTTCTGATTTAATCCTTATTCTTCTGCGGTATTACTTGACGATGTCTCTGCTTAGTTTGCTCTCTATTCATGCGTCTTAGCCTTGTAGATGGGTGGGTAATACCACCTTTACTCTATGTTATGGCTCTCTTGAGCGCCTTCAGTCTGAAATAAATAAATATAAGAACAATTCTCCATGCCTTGTGATGAACCCGTGATCCTCTTTTAATATGCTATGGAGGGGCGTGATGTGAGAAGTTGTTTCTCAACATCCATAGCCTATGCAAACAACTGAAGTAATGATATCTCTCCCTTTAATCGAACTTACTCTTAACAACTTGTCAAGGAATTTAATCATCCTTCAATCGAACTGCTTATTCTTCTCTTGTACAGCGATAGGTTTATTATTACTACTTAATGCATGAGACGTCCTAGGCTTGTGATGCCTTTGGACTATGCTTTTTTTTTCCTTGATCGATTGGGTTTAGAGATCGGATGGGTTTATGACAGATTTAGCAAAAAAAATTGTGGTTAGGCTCTTCCATACAAAAATTATATATATATTTGCAGCCCTAATAATAAGAATTAAGTTCAAAATACCACATAGCATCATATAATTAACTAAACCACCGTAAAGATCAAAAATACTACTTCAATGTCAATTTACTAAACTCAAATGGCATGGTAGGTATTCATTTTTCAATATAAAATAATGATATCAGCAATCGATGTCATATGGATCTTTAAAAAAATCATCATCATTGACATTAGATGATGTAGGTGGAGTAGAGGAACCACAAGCAATGCCACTACCACTTGCACTAAAAAGAATGTTGGCTATTTGAATCATTTAGAAATGAAGAATGGTGGGAAATGGAAGCATCCAAGTCAGTATGCTTTGGCTCTATATCCCACAACTTTGTTTCCCGGTTCCCCTTTCTTAGTCATTTTGTTTATGTGAAAGGAGACACAAGTTGGAATGCACATACTCTAAGTCCCTTACCTTTTTCGAGTGCAATTTGTTGCACTTTATCGGTTGGATGAAAGAGTATGTACTCTAATTCTACTTACATGTAGACAAACTAGCAACTTATTGAGGCAAAGTTATAGAGTTATGAGTTCTAAAATTATAAATAAAACATCAAATTTGAAAATGTTTGAGTCTTTTAGATAAAAGATAAAGAACTTCTGATAAAACTTTGATTGCAAGGGGTTATAGGTGTTGGAATGCTTGGCCATGGGCATACCACCAATTGTGAGCATCCTTCTTAAACCTATAATAAGAGCAGAAACACTTTGGCAATTAGCATGCACAAAATCAAAAAATTCAATCATGATCTTATTCTCCGAATCAGGATCAGTGATAATTCTAGCAAGTGCTTGCTTGTACCCTTCACCGAATTCCAAATCTTTGTATGGTGCAATCCTTGTTGACACAAAATTGATGTCAACATTGTAATATTTGGGAGTCAATGCAAATCCAAGAAGTTGTAGTGAGGTGGTTATTTTGTTCCATTGCTCAATGATAATTGCTTGCAAGGGTTTGAAGAAAGTTTCTTCAATATATTGCTCTTTCTCATTTATAATGTTTTTATCTTCGTAACTAGGGCAGATGCCATCATATCTCTCAAACATGGCTTATTCTTGACAGTATAACACATCATATGTAAAGTGGGATTGGTGAAACTAAGAAGATATTCCACACAATCCCACCAAGTGTCATCTAGGATCACACACTTAATATTTCCCACCCTCTCATTGTTTGATTGCCTCTATATAGACCAAAGTTGGCCAATGACCATGCTAGAAAATAAATTGGTCTCAAGATGGTTGAGTGACTTCTAAAGTTTCACAGTTGGTCTCAAGATGATTGTGTTCAAGGCAAATGGGTTCTATAACCTATTCAAAAATTAAAAAAATTAAAAACAAAGAGGAAAACATACTTGAGTTTACAAAAATAAAGTAATAAAGTGACATATCATTTTATATTGTTTAACTTACCTTCAACAACTCCAATTTCGAGAATGTTTTGAATATGCCTTGTGAAATGGGGTGGTTGGTAATGAAATTTGGATCTATTCAGCCTCAACATACACTTGTTTGATTCAACCAAATTTTTTTCCAATGTTTTGTGGCATAGTTGAGGGAGTGGACAACACTAGGTGTCCAAAATATGTGCGAATAATGTACCTCAACCAATGTTCCAGCTGTTCTACAAATTTTTGTATTGTTCATTATGAATTTGACAATGTTTAAGGTCCCACTTTTTTGATGATTGCTACAAGGATGTTAGCAATGAATTGCACATCATTTATCTGCTCCTCACAATCAACAACTCTAAAAAATGTTGCCCCTTTAGAGGACATGTATTGCCCCTAGTAATATATTAATGCAATCAATTTTAAAACCTTCTTCAAATGTTATATAATTAGCTGCTATGATATCATTGTACAGATCCGTACTTACAACTTATAGCAATTTAATTTGTTATTTAAATATATTTCCAATCTCTTACCAAAACTCAAAAATTTCCCTTTGCATTTACACAATATGCCAGAACCCTAACCTTATAAGTTGGTCCAGCAAAGAAAGACTTGAATCTTCCTTAATAGTTAGGCATTAACATTTAAGCCCAGATCACAAAACACAATTTTTTGCATTAACAAAGAACACCAAATATACAGAATGGGTCCAAAAGATTGTTAAACAAATTGCAGATATTTTCCATATTACATGGGCCTGCAAATAGTTTACAAAATGCTGTAGCAACAGCAGATACAATGGCATAAATAGTAGGCTAAGATTACACCAAACTTACAATGCTTAACCCACAATAATTGGGTTCACAAAATGCATAAAACACTGTGGAACATATTTTGTGTTAAAAGGGTCTGTATAAGCATTAAATTATGCAGCTATAGCAGCTATTACCAACTCAAACATGAATGCTTACACCCACGACCCACTGGATGGCATGTAAACTCAATACCTGTGAAGTTTGTGTGCATGAAGTTCAAATACAAACTCTGAATGAGCTCATCCTCTAGCCAAATGGGTTTTGTACTCTAGTGGATATGATCTAGAAGGGTTTTCGTTGTCTGATTGTTAATAGATCCACTAGCTTTCATCTTTGAATCTGGGTATTCAAACACAAGTGTTCAAAATAGGGTTTTTCAGTTAGGATTTTAGTGTAGAAAATTGCATAATAATCCATTTGTTCAGACTCCAATTCCTTAATACCTCTAGAAAGAATGTTGAAATTAAATGCCAAATCTCATGACTAGTATGTGGCAGAGAGTGCCCATAGCTAATGGGCATCGTTTTCCTTCAAACAACACTTGAAATTGTGCCACATTTCCTTGGACATACACAGGAAGTAAGGGGAAATGTTTTTTGTGACATATAAATGTACTCTACATTAATGGAGAGAGATCCCATAGGGTTTGAAAGCCTAACTACTGTGTTGATGGCTGCCAAGGTTGTGTCTTCATTTGCAACATTGGACATACATGTGGATCCACATCCCCATTATTAAATGATTCTTTTATGCCTATAGAAAACCTTCTAGAAGATGCATCATCAATCTGAACATTAATGGCAATTCAGTTGTGTAGGGAGGTAGGTGAGGTGAGTAGTGAAAAATGGCAAGAGTGTCGGAGTTTGGGAGTCAAAGATACTTCGTGACTCTTTACTACTAGTTAGAGATCAGAGTTTGGGAAGGAGGCATGATGCTAAGGACAAGTCCGAAACTTCAACAAGGAAAGAGAAAAGAGGGGGGTTTGGAGGAAAGGGACGATAGGATGGACAACTCTAATAGCTTGAAAAGTGTGATGAACCGTGCTCACTGCTGATTTGATTTCTCTTCGTTTAAAGGACTGATTTTTGTTTTGTAATCTGTTGTTTCTTGTTTTTTTGTGTTTTTGTGGTTTGATGCCAATGATTCAATATTTTCCTTACAACAATATGCATATAAAGAACTCAAATTAAACTAAACTTATAAGGATAACTTCAAAGGAACTCAATACACTAGTTAAGAGACTTCCTTCAATACCATAGAGTGCTAAAATTATATATATCTTTCATACATTTCAGAATGAAACACCATTTACAACTAAAGACAAACTTGCAGCCAAAATGCACTGTGAACAGTGCTTGCTACAGTACCCGCGCCCACCAAAATGCTCATACAATTTAAATGACAAACTTCCCCTACCGGTTTCTTGATGAAAAAGCTTCTAAATAAGAGGGCGCCCCTTTTAGGAAAGAAAGCAGCAGCAATATGAAG
Organism: Sequoia sempervirens; assembly: GCA_007258455.2. Lineage (NCBI taxonomy): Eukaryota > Viridiplantae > Streptophyta > Pinopsida > Cupressales > Cupressaceae > Sequoia > Sequoia sempervirens. The sequence continues at coordinate 12,076 of VDFB02327416.1, forward strand.
GCGTTTTTTCTTACTAGAAGATGTAGAAACCCTCACATGATGGCGGCTGGCTGTAGGTGGTCAAAATCAGCTCCAACAATCTTCAAAAAGCAAGCCACGACCTCAAAAACGTGAATGGAACCTCTAACAGCGATTTCCCTTGCAATGGATGACTTCTAACCCTTGAAAACAGCAAGATATGGCTCCCATGAATCAAGCAAAACTCAGATCTGCACTTTAAAGTGGTCTTTCACACTCTCAAGATGCATAAATTCAAAGAAATGAAGCCCAACCAGGCCTCCCCACTGCTGAAAGTAGAAACCCTAGTTTTCTCCTTCCACACTCTCCACACTTCAAGCTTCAAACAAAACAAATAACTCATGCATGAAGAAGTTCGAACTTCTCAAGCTCCTTTTATAATTTTACTTGAAAAACACTATTCATTAAAAAGTTACTATTCACTTAAGTTGTTACTTTTTCCACTTTAGTGATGAATAGTAACAGCAAAATAGAATTCAACCCCTTGAACTAATAGGCACATGGTCCCCAAAGCCTAAGAAGGTGAAACAATGATGAAAAACAATATTTTAATCTCCCACAGCACGCCAAACGCGCAATTCCACCACGTCACCAAAATCCCGATACCACTACTGCATTCTGCCGACCAGGTGCCCAAACAGGTGATCCTCTAACCAGAACCATTAGCCTACGAGGATCGATGTTATAGGCTAATCCTCTGATTCACGGACGATCAATTAGAAGGGGACATTACAAAAAGTGAAGGGAATGAAGGCATGGGATGGATGTGAGGTATTCCTAGATGGATAAGTTCGACACTTTGATAGGCATAAAGGAAAAGTGGAGTTGCGAGGAAAGACATGATGATATGGGAAAGTTCAAAAGTTAGGCGAGGACCAAGGGAGGGTTGGACTTAGACAAGAAAGCATGCTTGGATGAGGAACTTTGAAACTCCAATGGCTGAAAAACACTTAGAAGACTAGGCATGCCTTCAAACTCAAAAACTTTGGGGACCTTATATAGACACAAGGGGAAAGAAGAGGAAGAACACACACAAAATTGGATTAGGGGAGATACAGGAGATAGGAAATAGGCATTTTGGTCGACAACATAAGTCAATACAAAAAGGGAACATGATAGGACATTGCAATTACATTGATCAAGGGCCAATTATTGGTACCCTTCCATCCATGAAAAGCGATGGATGCCTATGTCTCTTTCCACGAATCCCTAATGGGCTTCAATGAATCTTTTGCAAGTCTCACCTCCTTGTCTAACAACACCTTCTCATAACTCGGGCTCTTGTATCCTTTTGGAGCTCATTAATTTTTCTCATCAGTTTTCAATATGGTGACCAAACAACATTGAAAGACAAACCATTTACATAGATGCATCTTGCAATGTGTTGATCCGCAATCTCTTAAGATTGATTTTGATATGCCATTTTCAACAGTCCCTTTGGCCTTTTATGTGAAGAAGACTCTTCTTCAGGTATGGCAAGAAATGAGTGAATCTATACTACATGTTAAGGATTAGATGGGGTAATGATGCAGTTAAGTTTCTAGAGCCTAATGAAAGACAATTGAACCCATAACCCCACACACGAAATCAGCAACTTGCAACAAATAAAATATTAATATTATTACTCCACATCCAATTATCCTTGGTCTAGGGACAAAGCATAGTCATGGTAATGCACTTTAACTTGGAAAATTTTACATCTTGTCTGATTGTAAGAGTGCTGTATGCTAATAATAAGAAGGGAACTTATCCCTCACACAGTCACTATAATCAACTCGTAATTCTTTGATTCCCAAGACTAGCTGAATTTTCTTTCTTCTCTGTGCGCTTCTATTTCAATCTTCTCTACACTCTCTTATTTCTTTGTTTCATATCCCTTTTCTCTGCTGAGGAAGATATTTAGTAATTCCTTTCTATACACTCCTTATCTTATCACCAACAAATGCTTTCTTTTATAGAAGATACCCTTCGAATAGGCTGCAGCCAGCATATTCATGAGTGAGTTAAGACCCCGACAAGTAGTGCAATGACTAGGAAAGGAAAACCATGATTAGGAATTAATATTATGGTAGAAAATGGTAATTATTGGTCAATAGGGAGATGATAAAATAGATGCTAGTATAGTAAACAACTACGAGTCTAAGAATAGGCATGAGAAGGGAACGATTGACCTATAAAAGACTTCCACAAGGAAAGTTGCTACCAGGAGTTTGCAGTGATAAAATGCATTTGGCAAGAATAAAATGCCTATGACCTGCAAAAAGACACACCTGAATTAAAAATTGGTAACCATTCAACATATTGCAACTGTTGTTAGAGAATCAAGAGTGGTTCCTAATGTGTAACTAGGATATGTAAAGCACCACACAAGCCTAAACAAGAGCCTAGCTTTGGCTTAGAGGATCAAACAAGAATTGTGGGCCCTAGCAACAACCTCAAAGGAAACACCCAAGTTTGAATTTTTCTTCATGTAGTACTTAGAGATGTGGGTCCCAACAGGTGCAACACCCATAAATTATAAAGAAAACCTTTGTTTCATGCCAATGCCCAATAAATATTAAGGTTGATGGGTCCCAATAGGGTAGAAGCGCTAACAAGAGGCGTGTGCCACCTTATTTGCCATTTTTGAAAGTTGAATGGTCAAGAAGAAAAGAAGAATTTAATCCAACTAGGCTTCATGTGGGCCCCACTAGGTCTACAACTGCAAGCAAACAAGAATAAACCTACACACACAAAGAAAAATCAGAACAAGCAAAAATTTGGAAGCAAGATAGTTGGTAAGCCTGGATGTTCCTACATTAGGGAAGAGAATGCTTCATTGCTGAAGTTCCTTGCTTTGCTAATTGATTATTTTCTCTATAGCTTAATACTTCATTTGTTTACTCTTACTTTTGAATATATTCTATCATTTGAGCTGGTGGAATGGGTGCACCATTCTTTCTTGGGAAAACTTTGGTGCCCATTCTAAGAATGCCACACAAATGGGTATTGAGTTGACTATATGAGATTGTGTAGTTGTTTCATGTAGGTTTGTGGTGGATTCATCTAGGTTTGGTTGGATTCTTCTTGGGTTTGCTTGGGTTCATTTGGGAGGAACCTGTTATGGTTTTCCTGTGCCCTATGCAGATTCCACAAGTATATTACACTTGAATCCGAACTTGTTTCAAACTGGACTTGGGTCTAGGCATGGTAGTGGAGGAATCAGCTAATTAGTAGATATTTCAAGATGTAGACCATAAAAATCTTGCAAGGCGGATCAAAATAACTATGTTAAAAAAAATGCTTCTTTGACTTTTGCTTTATAAACTAGTGTGAATATTCCACTATGTAGTTCATTACGATATATCTTACACTTCCCTAATGTAATTTGATTGCAGAAATTGTTTCTAACATAGATATATGGAAAAAAATCTCTACAATTGCATCTTAAAACATAGAATAAGGTAATGAAGTATATATGTACAAGCAAAGAGTTATTAAGAAGCAAGAGCAATTAAATTTCAAATAATCGAATACGTATTATTTATAGAAAGAATGAATTTATAGAATACAATGAAAGGCGTTCAACAATCACGGAGACGTGATTAAAGCCAGTAACGGAAACAACAATTAGCAAGTTACAGGAGTAACATGTGTTACATAGCTAAATTATAGGAAAGTGATTGAGCATTAACATATGCTAGCTACTATTTTAATACCCATCCTTAATGCTCAATCTATCAACTACACCAAGATGCCCCTAAATCTAACAAACTTATTTGGGCTCAAAGACTTGGTGAGAATATCAGCAGTCTGATCCTCTGTCGGAACATACTACAATGCTATGGATCCGTCTTCGACAAGCTAGCGAATGAAGTGACAATGAAGATCAACATGCTTTGTTCGTTCATGGAAGACTAGATTCTTGGCGAGTTTCAGCACCCCTTGATTTTTGCAATATAAGGGGGAAGGTCCTGCATGAGACATTTGGATGTCCGAGAGCATCCTTCGAAGCCAAGCTGCCTCACAAGCTGCTGCTTTAACAGCTCCTCGATATTCTTCTTCGGTTGAGGAGAGAGCCACTGCCTGTTGCTTCTTGCTGGTCCATGTAACTGCACCTGTACCCAAACTGAATACATACCCTGAAGTAGACTTTCTATCATCAACAAAACTTGCCCAATCTAAGTCTGTATAACAATCAGCTTTGGATCTTTGCACCTCCCATATAAAATGCCAAGGTCAAAAGTGCCTTTCACATATCTCAACACACGCTTTGCTACAACCCAATGTTTAGCTTGAGGGGCTGACATGAAGCGAGAGATGTAGCTCACTGCAAAGCTAAGGTCAAGTCTAGTGGCAGCGAGATAGATGAGGCTGCCCACAAGTTGCCTGAATTTTGATTCATTCCCCACGGGTGAATCCAACTGAGCTGATAACTTCAGCCCTCTCTCCATAGGTGTAGATGTCGGTTTGCAATCTGTCATTCGTAACTTGTCCAACAAGCTCTTGGCATACTTCTTCTATGAAATGAAGGTACTACTAGTAGACTGCCAAACCTCTATACCGAGGCAATAATGGAGGAGTCCCAAATCTATCGTGTCAAATGATTGACTGAGATTATTTTTTATCTCCTCAATCAAATGATTTGAACTGCGAGTAATGATTAAGTCATCAACATAGACAACGAGGAACAAGATATCATTACTAGTCCGATTGACATATAGATTAGAGTCAGACAGGCTTCGCTAAAGGCCATGATCAATAAGGTACGGATCAATCTTCATGTACCAAGCCTGTGGTGCTTGCTTAAGGCCATAGAGTGCTTTCACTAGTTTGCATACCTGGTGTTCTTTACTAGCAACCTTGAAACCAGGAGGTTACATCACGTAAACTTCTTCCTGCAAATTACCATTGAGAAAGGCACTCTTTACATCCATTTGATGGACTTTCCACCCAAACTGAGCTACTATTGAGAGGACAAGTCAAATGGTACTCATCTTGGCTATAGGAGCAAAAGTCTCCTCATAGTCAATGCCCTCTTGCTGTGAAAACCCTTTGGCTACCAACCTAGCCTTGCATTTATCAAGGGTTCCATCAGCCTTATACTTAACCTTATAAACCCATTTGCAGCCTATAGGTTTCTTCCCATGCAGAAGATCTAAAAGCTCCCAAATGTGATTATGCATGAGACTATGATGTTCAGCTATCATAGCCTCTTCCCACTCAGGTGTGCCTTTAGCTTTTGTATATGTCTGAGGTTCTAAAATGCTATGAAGTTTGGCCATAAGAGCAAAATTCACTGTATTCTGCTGTTTGCTCTTATTCCGAGCAGATCTACCCTCTAGTAACTCATCATCATGAAGAGCACCAATCGTCGAAGCCCACCATTAGGCCGAAGAGTAGATGAACCAATATCGGAGTCAAGAGGAACAACCTCTACTGGATCAGTTGGAACTGACATATCTAGAAGAACATCCAGATCTCGTTGAATAGGGGCTGGTGGTGGAAGCAACTGCTGAGGTGCCTACACCTCTACAGAATCCCTCCCATAAAGTGGACCAAGTGGAAGATAAACACTCAAATTAGAATCTTTTTGAGGCTGAACCTCAGAACAAACAAGAGAAGACTGATAGAAGAGCCCACAATTCTCATCAACCACGACATCATGATTGAAGATTAGACGATCAATGTCTGCATCCATCAATATGTATGCCTTATGGTTCTCACTATAACCTGTAAACATGAGTTTCTAGCTCTTGGAATCCAACTTAGTGCATTGAGCATCGGGAATCCAAACATGAGCGATGGAGCCAAAAACCTTCAAGTGACTAATGTTCAACTTACGTCTAGACCAAGCTTCTTTAGGAGTCATTTTTTTCACAACATGAGTAGGAGATCTATTCAAAAGATAAACAACAGTATACATTGCTTCAGTCCAAAACTTCTTAGGAACATCTCTATGCTCCAACATAGAACGTGCCATTTCAATAATGGTGCGATTACAATACTCGACTACACCATTCTACTGAGGGGTGTAAGGTGTTGTAGTGAATTGGCGCTTTATGCCATGTGTAGCACAGAATGTGGAGAAATCTTTGGAACAAAATTCCCCCCCATTATCAGACCTAAGAGTAATAATAGAAGAACTAGACTCTTTTTCTACTAAGGCCTTAAATTGTTGAAATATGCTAAACACCTTTTATTTAAGCTTCAAAAAATACAACCACATCTTTCTGCTGAAATCATCAACAAAAAATTTTAAAAATACCTGGATCCAGTAACAAAAGGCGTGTGCATTGGACCACATACATCAGCATGGACCAACTGTAAAACCTTGGAAGTCCGCCATGAGTCGCCATCGGAGAAAGGAGTCCAATGTTGCTTTCCAGCCTCGCAAACTCCATGAGTTTGAGTCTGAATCACAGGTAGACCACCAACGAGATCATCTCGTGATAACTGAGAGAGATAGTGCATGTTCAGGTGCCCATAACGTTGATGCCAGAGACTGTTGATAGAAGTTCTCCTGGCTGCTATAGCGTGCTCTTGAGAATCAACAAGTCTATAAAGACCATGATCCTCAAGTCCCTGAATAACTGTAGTATGTGTCTCTCTGTCAACAATACTGCATGTTCAAGTGCCCATAACGTTGATGCTAGAGACTGTTGATAGAAGTTCTCTTGGCTGCTATAGCGTGCTCTTGAGAATCAACAAGTCTATAAAGACCATGATCCTCAAGTCCCTGAATAACTGTAGTCTGTGTCTCTCTATCAACAATATTGCATGTATGCATACTAAAGACAATCTCCAACTAAGGAGAGTGAGTCATAATCTGACTTACAAAAAGTAAGTTCAACTCCATGCCAGGTACAAAGTATACATCAAGAAGTATCAAATTTCTCCCACCAAACTAAATTTGAACATTGCCCTTGCCGACAATAGTATACTCTTCGCCTCCTCCAAAGATAATTGAATCTCTGAAAGGCGTGTACTGAATGAACCAATCCCTATGATGTGTGAAATGGTGTGAAGCACCAAAGTCAATATACCAAGCAGAAGTGTTTACAGGATCTGTAGGACTCTTTGCCATGAATGCAAAGAAGAAAGACTCCTTTTGTTCAGTGTGCTCCGCCACATGTGCTTTCGGTCTAGACTCCTTGCTTGCCTTGTTCAGAGGCCAAGCGTTTCCAACATTCCTTCTTCATGTGGCCAAACTTGTGACAATAATTGCATCGAATATTCTTTGACTTCAAAGAACTTGAAGATTGCCCCTGATTGTGCTGTTGAAAGGTCAAAGGCTTGCCCTTATTCTTTTGAAATGTCTTTGCAAGGAATTCCTGCACTGAAAAGGATGAAGTGGCACTAGTACCAAACTGTTGTTTCCAATGATCCTGCTGTAGAAGTTTGTTGCAGAGATCTAGAAATGTCAAGTCAATATTATTCGCTGTAATGTTGAGCGTCTCAATAAAGTGCTCATACGGATGTGGTAAACTCTTCAGAGTGATCACCACCATATCTTCTTCCTCCATCTTCCAACCGATAGCCTCGAGCTGATCACGAATGTCCGTGATCCTGGTCAAGTGTACCTGCAAAGGTGTATTCTCATCCATGATGATGGAAATCAACATGTTCTTCAGAAAGAACGCACGACTCTTCTCGGAAGTCTCATGAAGATTTTTCAAAAGATCCCAAATCTCCTTCGCTGATTTACCTGAAGGAACCAAAGGTAACTGGTCATCAATGATTGATAACTTTATGAGCATAACAACTTC